>LBNU01038793.1:16494-33751 GCA_014162995.1 Artemisia annua
GACAGACCATCAGTGTCATAGACTGGGCCCAAATCACTTACCTGGAGTTCCTGTGTGTCAGCCATCAGTATCATATCAGCATTTCCATCTGAGTCATCCATGTCAGGAGCATAAGAAGTGTTGGTAGTCACGTTGTGATCATTCTCAGAAATAGATCTGCCTGCTTCAGCTTGAAGAGCCGAGAGATAGGCTTGCCGGTAATATGCACTTCCACGAGGGTTTGGTTTAGAACATGTAGATGTCATACCATCGTGTGTAGTATTTGCTTCTCCAAGCTTCACAAGATTTTGCAGGAGAGATTGCTGATGAGTATGTAGTGTGACAGGATGATACTCTGGAATTATAATGGGCTCTGGCTCATTTGGATGAGTGAAAACAAAACCATTGTTGGTGAAAGTTAGTGATCCATGGGTAGTTGCTGTAGATGGTGGAGTAGGAAGAATGGTTTGTAGAAACTTTCTCTTTAAACATGATTGTAGTAGCCAATTCATTCTGAGGTTATGATCAAGTTGTGACCGATGCATGAGTTCAAGACGTTTCCATATTGCATGAGCACTGGCGTCAAAGTCCAACTTTGAGTAAATGGAATTGGGAAGACCTAGTGTGATGAACCATACATCTTGTTGATCAGCATCATATTGAGCAAGGTCGGAACTAGTCAGATCGTCATCAGTTTGGAGTTGAATAAACCCAGTTGAGTCAGCAATGAATTTCATTTGATATGGTCCTTCTTGAATGGATTTCAGGATGAGATCAGCTTGTGGACAACCGTTGACCCATTGTAAAAATCTTCGTTTCCAATCAGTGTATGTTCCAGGTAACAACATAGGAGGTCTTGTTTCATTACCAAAGAGCAAGACATGACGAACGTCAGAGCATTGACGTTGTTGATAAGGAGAGTTAGAGTACGGTAGTTGAGACATGCTTGAAGACTTGTGTGTGAATGGATCTTGTAGAAGGTATAAATGGTAAGCCAATTCTCGAAAACTTGCACAAGTGAGTTCTTGAAACTTTGGATGTTGAAATTCTCAAAAAGCAGTTAAAGACCAAGTGTTCTCGAAAATATGGGTGTGTTCTCGAAAGTTTTGTGTGATCTCGATAACTCAGGTTGTTCTCGATAAAATGACAGTTATCGAGAAGGATATGAGACAATTATCGAGAAGACAAAAAACTTGGGAGTTCAGAAAGGTTCTCGAAAAACTTGAAAAGGATTTCGAAAAGTTCACAAGATTTCGAAAAACAGAATATGATTTCGAAAAGTATGTGAGGTTCTCGAAAGTTTTCAGTATTTCGAAAAAGTGTCCAAAATTTTCGAGATTATACAATAACGAAAATATCCAACGAGTCGAAGTGTTTTCTTTCTTATACAAGAGAGAAAAGCACTAAGTAAGCAACGGTAACACAAATGGAGCAACAATTCGTGTTCTCGAAAGTTTAGGGTCCTTATGTTCTCGATAAAAGGCTAAAATTTTGTTTTTGAATAAAGCACACCAAGAACGAGTTTTTAATCCAAGATTCTTGTACAACTAGCTTTAAAATGATGAAATCTTAAAGAAAGTTGCAAACTTTACAATTTTTCCAAAAATTTGAAAGTTCTCGAAAAATAGTACAAAGTTTCGAATCTTGTATTTTTGATGAAAAAGTTGAAATTTTTTGTTTGTAATGATTTGTAACACAAGTTTAGAAGTAAAGATGTGTTAGAAATCAAAAAGCAAGCAAAAGATTTGAACTTTTTACAAAAATAACGAGATTAACCAAGGATTTGATGCGTACGAATTCAAAAACAAAAAGAATACCCTCTTCTAGCGATTGATACCACTTGTTAAGTCACCATATTGATAAACACAAGTATAGATTTGTTAAGAAATGAGATGAGAAATAGATTTGGTTGATCTAAGAGATATGAGAAATAATATGACAAGAGTTTGGAAAGGATATCAATTAAACCAACAAGTGTAAGAGTTTACATAAGGTCCTATTTATAGGTGAGGAGTAGGGCAACACTCCCTTCCTCCCTATCTCTCTATTTCGTGGGCTTCTAAGGCCCATTAGACGCTTAGTGGACTTACACTCTTAACATAAATAACTTAAATAACAAAGCAACTTATTACATGTTATGGAAATGACCGAGACTTGTGAGATGACGTGAAACGTGATCCTAACAGTTATGTTACAAGATAACTTGTTTGAAAAATATAGGTTATTAGATTTCAAAAATAACCAAATACAACATGTGTCACTACATAAACAAGTAAAATTTGTAAATCACATTATAACTAAAAATACTTGTTTTCATTAGTAACTCATAAGAGTGAAAAGATTATTCTCTTAAATAAGCATGTTTGTCAAATGATACAATATGTTTTCTCTCAATTATACAAAGTAAAAGATTACAAGATCTATCAAGGCAAGTAACCTTTATTAGACTCTCTTTCTCAAGATTTACTATGGAGTATTCTTGAAACCAAAATATGCTAAAATATCAACTCAACAAACAAAGATGTCATCTATAAGGTTATGTAATACACCATCGAAACCAAACAACCTATAAATCTCAAACACGTGATTTAAATACCGCACTTGCTTTTGTTAGGATGTTGTGTAAGACATGTCGTTTTCATTAAACGGCTTTTAAAATATTGATAGTTGAGTTATATTAGGACATGTATTAGCGGAATCGGCTAATATCATCTTTAGAAAACTTCGATGGGAAAATATAGGAATTCTAATTCTTCTAATTTGAGAATGGCTACTGGAGAACCTATTGCACTAGAAACTCAATTTGACCTAACGGTTGAATTGCTTCCGGAAAGAAGTTGGGTTTGTGGTAAACCCGTAAAAATGGTCGTGTTTAGCCGTAATTGAGCACCGCTAGTAATAGTCTCATATCCATTCTCTAAATTGAAAATTTTCCATTCCTACATTTGACAAAAGATGCTTTACATCGATGATCTTTGTCTCCCGTGATAAGTGCACTTTAAACAAGTAGTAATTAGGATTCTCCTTAACAAACCTAGATTACTTGCATATATCTGTTTAATATATGTAAACAACATCTTGCACTTATATGATTAAATGTCTTCATGCCTCCTTAAATGCTCAATGCCTACTTGCTTTATTATTGAGTGCATGTTCATTATAAAGATCTTGCTTTGAATTTGCTTTTCTAATGCTATATTCTTGTGTGCTAAATGTCAACATGTTTTACTTAATGCTTGTCTTCATAGTAATCATGTTTTGTATGCATCTCGTTACATGGCTTACATGTTATTTATGCACCTAAACTATATTGGACTATGTATGCCTTTCATGATACCTCCTAGATGTCATATAGTCTTACATGCTAATATCTTTGACTATTATGTGATGCATGCTTAAATGGCTTACATGCTTAAATCTTTGATTCTTATGTAACTAGGCTTATTCCTCCTCACACTAGATCGAATCTTCCTTTAGGGTGTCTAGTGTCACAATCCTGCCTTATTACCTAAACCATTCCTTAATCATTTGATTACTCCTATCCTTTAATCTAGGAAAAACAGAAAACTGGAGAGACTCTGCACCTTACTGATGGCGGTCCCTTATTGCATTGGCGGTCCCTTATCTTTCAAGGACCGTCCAATGATTTAAAGGACCGTCCCCAGTATAGGTGTCACGAACTGGTTCACTGCTTTTCCTCTTATGCAATACTTTGAACCATCCTACATCATGCCTTGTCAAAAACTCACAAAGAAGCATCTTCCTCATAACCTTTCATCACTCAAACCTCAAACCACCAATGTGAAATGAAAAACCGAGTCATCCTTTGTTCTANAATAGTAACGGGTGAATAGTGAAATGTCGAGGTTTGGGAAATGACCTAAAATTACGGGTTGTGATATTATATTAATTCAATTTGTAGACTGACATCAGTGATGAATTTCACAATCCTCTTGGCTTGGACGTATACTTAAAAAGTTAATGTTTTAGTCAAAACTATAACAAAAACAAAAAACTAATTACAATTGATTTAAAAAAAAGAAAAAGAAAAAAAACTTACGAAAATCAGTGAAATTATGATCCAACGAATTGCTCATCTGCAGAATTTTAATAAAAAGTAATGAACTAATGATTCGATTGATTAAATCTAAAAAGCTTCAAATTTCATCATTCATAACAAAATAAAATAAAAGTTGCTAATAAAGAATTAAAGCTAACCCTTTGTTGGTTGGTTGATGGTTTATTCTTTTTCCAACTCAGACTGAATGCCGATAACCTTCTTCTCAAAAGTGTCATGACGCAAGTCGCCAACAACTGTCGTCATGCACGTCAAGTGGTTGACCCATATCACAGCCTCTGGCAACAAACTTCAAAAAGCGGTGTAAAAAACAATCATTACAATACAAAATTTCTTGAGTACAGAAAAAAGAGGAATGTGCCTGTAATTGTAATTGTAAGTTTTGATGTGAGCAAAAGTGCCGTGAGGGTGAGTGGTTGGACATATTATCATGCAGAAGACTTTCCAGTGATGATATTCAAGGACTTACTTGTTCTCTTGCTTTAAGCTTCTCCTCTAGCTCTAGTAATTCATTCTCTCTTACCTCTAAGTTCTTGCTAATAACAGCAACTTTCTGCCAAAGAACACAACTCATAGCATGTGTTCATATATTGTACTAAATACGATCAAGGTTCGATTTAAATTCCTTCACAACGTGGGGTGTTTCTTTTTTTCTTCTATGATGTGGCTCTAAACGACGGATAATTAACATCCTGCATCAAAAACTCATCAACAACTCATATAATGTGTTCATACATTGTTCTAATAAATAAAAACTACCATATTTTCTCTGCAAAGACATTATAATTATTAAATTAGGGTTTGTATGACATGGTTTTCTTTTGTATGTATCGTAGTCTTTCTTCTGGATCATAAGCCCACACGATACATACCAAATCTAATCCTATTATTATTTTTTTAATCTGGTATTAATCTTTTGTTGAACATTATATATATGGCTTTGCAAGATATAACTCAAAAGTTAAGCTGCTCTAGTGGTAAGCATCCTCATTACTTGTATTCCGTCGATCTCATCGACGATGCCCTTTTAAGGATGCTTGTATACCGTTAAATTCCTTCCTCACTCATTGTAAGTGCAAACGTTCCTCTCATTATCTCCCCACACATACCTTCAACATAAGCCTAAATTGAACCACCAACTTCACACCATCCTTGCCAAACTTTGGCTCATAACATCCTTTACCACTTCTCCACTATTAGAGAGTCATCTCCATCCCTATCTAGGAGCATATCATCCTCATCCCATATCACCTAGACACTAGACACATATCTTGGAAGAAGTTAGAAAATGGTGTGTTAATCAACTATTATATGTTTAGTTTCAATCCTTTCATGCCATGCTTTAGAATTATCATATTTGAGTCATGCATGTCTTGATATATATATCATCATTATTATATGTACTTGTCTACTAACTTTGTTTCGTAGCATTACTTCATTGCTCGATTCTTTGGTAGCCAAAACTAGTTTTGAGCATACACCAAGGGGGAGCATTTGCAAGTGTCAAACTCGGATGCAAATCGTTGACGCATCTACATACTTTGTTGATTGAAACTAACCCTTGATGTAGGTTAAGAAGGATGCAATGAGCTAGGGGGAGCTCGAAAGTAGTTGGGTTAATGGCTCGGAGTTGGTTAAATCATGGCGGTAGGAGCAAGGCTTCACTAGGATGATGCACGCTCAATTCTTTAAATGATAGGGGTCGGGGTAGTCTAATACATTCGGGCATCATTTCTCATTCCATATGCTCAAGATTGTCCTCTCAAGTTCCGAGCTCAAGTTCTACCTCATCATTGGCGAAACCTTTTTGCTTCGACAAAAGGGGGAGAGAGGAAGTGTAAACTAGTAACTTCTACACTTTACTATGAGTTACGGTTTACATATTTGTCATCATCAAAAAGGGGGAGATTGTTAGTGCAAACGTTACGACGTTTTATCTATACACTGTCTTCATGTTTTAATGATGACAAACGGGTAACTTGTAATACATAACGTAAAGTGCACAAGTTACTCGTTCACACTTCAACGTCTCTCGACATCACTTCAGGTATGTACAAACACACTTTACCAACTTTGTTAAGTGATCAAAGAAAATATTTTTGTCCTTAAACCTTACATTTTATAAATGTGACAAAACATTTTTTTTACAAAAATAAACTAGACAAATTATTTTTGTATTTATAAATGTTTAATAAGAAAGTAAATTTGAAATTTGAATTTCAAATTGTCCAAACGTCCTTATTTCCCGCCCAAATCAGATAAAATTTCACTAGGTAACATTTCACCACAAAAGGACAAAACTTTCGGGAAGGTCCCTTAAATAGGTGACGGTCCCTTATTGATAAGGGACCGTGCAAGGTTTAAGGGACCGTCCCTGGCTTCTCGTGTTGGCTATAAATACTGACCCATTTTCACCAGAAAAACCAATCCTCTTTGCACAAAAATTTTCTGGTCTTTCCTTTTTCATCTTTGATCACTATAACTCTTTGATATGTGTTTATAAGTGATCCCGTCATCCACTACATCATGTGCAATAGAAGAACACTCGAAGTCGTCAAGAATCTAAGTGTTATTGAGTCCACACACCAACGTAACTAGTGTTATGATTTTCTTTTTCCTCTACCTCATGGGTAAGAGAAGAACTCTCGACATAGATAAAGATTCGAGATGTTATAGGTGTCCACACACAAACGTAACAAGTGTTACGGTGATAGATTCTATAAATATTGTCAATGTTTTCGACTTGTGTGTGAGTCGAGGATGGGGTTATTTGTGTGAACTTGGATGGTGATGTAGATCCAAGAAATCTTGTAACTAAAATAGGTCATGTAATTGTTGTATGGTGTGTGGTGTCCTAGTATGTAAGTTAGAACTTAGTTGAGTCGATGTGTGAAGGCTTGGATCGGGTGATGATCTAAGTGTGTTTCGTGTGAAGGCTTGGATTGGGTGAAGATCCAAGTGTGTCTTAGTTTGAGGATTCAAGTGAATGGGATTGCTCATTCATGTGAAGGCTTGGATCGTGTGTCGATCTAAGTGGGACAAGAGTGCTTGTTCGTATGGCCACGTGGGCCTTGGTGTAGATTGGTTCTAGCTATGATTAGGACTCGATATTCCGCTTAGTGTCGTTAAACTTGGTGTAAGCTTGTGCACGGTTTGTTCCGCCTAAAGGGAGCGTGTTGATTAGTGAAGTAACTCTCGAGTGTGGTACTCGAGGAGTGGAGTAGGACAAAGAGGTGCTTCGTGCCGAACCACTATAATTCATCGTGTCCGGTTTGCGTTTTCTCTTCCTTGCTCTTTACTTTCTATACTTGCATTACATTTATGTTTGTGTGGCTTGGTGTGTATGTGCTTGTGATATCAACTAGTTAATTTACAAACACCCAAAACATAAGAAAACTTAATCAGACGTAATAGACTTGCCCACTGGTGGCAGTCCCTTATACAGGGACGGTCCCCAAACATTTAAGGGACCGTCGGTGTATTTAAAGGACCGTCCATAGGGCAATCAGAATTAGGCTAGAAACGTTTAAACATTGTGTCATGCTTATGTGATTGCTTGTTATGAGTGACTTAACCACTATTCAGATTTAGTCACGCTTGATCGGAAATTTGATACGAAACATTTTAAGTTTTAAAGAGGAACGTATTCAACCCCCCCCCCACGTTTCTACAATCCTAACTACTTATGGTTCGAAAATGAAAAATCAAAACCACCAACTGAATTTCAGACTCGATTACTCAACTTTGACACTTCATGACATAAAAATAAAAAACATGACCACATCAACTCAAAATCACTCCAAACCAATTGGAGAACTTACTTAAGATATTAAAATAGGTTTAGAAACAAAGAATCACTATTATACACTTATGAAACCCACGTAATGGTGCACACAAATTCGACCTACCATGCTATCCCGTTTCAGAATTCATTTTAGACCATCATATAACATGTCTCAATCACACAAACGTACACGAGACCTCTATATGTCACAAGACCTGTATTAATTAAAATCTTAACATGTTCATATGCTCACACCAAGATCACCCATCACCCCGAGCCAAAACAAATAGAATATTCACATAAAATCATAGAATTAGTCGTGATTCCTTCATTAGTACATAACGTCTAGGGTTCCATTTGTAATTCATTTAATTTGTATTTAAGGTCAACTATTAGGGGTGTTAGTACGACACACAAAACATCAGGTCAAATTAGATACAGTATGGACCGAATCATTGTGTGAGGGTCGACTGTAAACAGAAAATAAAGGTCGAATAGCAACATCATATTGTATTCATGCATGTGGTCGAATTTTTAATTAGGTTTGTTCATAGATACATGGTGTCGAATTAATAAAAAACATGACTAGGATAATTACCTTGGTGAATCGAATGGAAGAACACGGAAATAAGAAAACCCTAATCACGTTCTATAAAACCCTCAACAACTCCTTTGTTCGATCTAATCAACACAGCAGCAGTAGTTGATTATTTTAAAGAGGTTTCCTTGTGTTTGTGTTTGTTGTTTTACGTAGGGAGGGAATAAAAAGAGCCGAGGTTCTTGTTCATATCAGAAACAAAGGAGTGTACCCAATTTTGTAACGTTAAATTTTAATGGGTTGGTTTAAGGGTGTTTAAAGGATCGATTATGGGAGGCCTCAATGGGTCGATTATTAGGTAACAATTAGCCAATTCAATGATGTTTAAGGCCCATTAATCTTGTGTGTTTAAATCTAATTATGTGTTAGTTAATTATTTTATAAGACTTACTTTGATTTAATTAAATATAATTTAAGTTAACAATTACTTTAAAAAAAATAAATAGGATTGTAGACGTATCGTAAGGTTTTTTTTAGAAATTTTCAAATTTATACCGAAATTTAGGTTTCTGAATTTTTGGGGTTTACAACTCTTCCCCTCTAAAAATAACATTTCGCCCGCGAAATTGAAAAGAACCAGATAGAAACATAGCAGATCACGAAAGGAATTGAAAACGATTCAAACGAACGGAAGGTTAGTTTCTCATGACTCGATTCAGAAGGTCAGAACATTTTAGATTCTTCAATAAAGACCGATCATTTCAGATTGAATCCAACAGATGCGGAACACATATATAACAGATAATAGATCACCATTGAATATAGGCAGATTTGATGATAAGGACTAAATTCCGACTTCGATTTATTAGCAGTTTCAAATCAGACTTTCCAAAAATATAACAGAAAAATAGAGAAATGTATCAAGACGTAAAATGAAAAGCATAAATGAAAAAAATGAACCGAGGAATTCACGAACTGCCACTTCACTTCCTCTTAGGACAATCACCGAACTTATGTTCCATTGAACCGCATTCCTAGACTCAGAAACATGATAAGAATGCCCATTACGAATTAACGAATTAGTGAAGAAAAAAATCAAAGAGGAAGATCAAAATGTGAAAGATGACAATCAAAGCATAAGGAAACGTCAAAGCATAAGAGAGTGTCAAAACAGAAGGAATCCTAATGTCTACCCAATCCTCACAGGTCATAGCCTAAGCTCTACAGGTCGAAACCTGGCTCTAATACCATAATTGTAACACCCCAAACCGGATAAGGGTCTAAAGTGTAACATTATGGTGTCATTTCTGGGTAAAAGGGTTAATTCACCCGGGCAAAATTCATTACACCAAAAAGCGTTGAAGTACATAGGATGAGGGTGACTTCCCTCATCTCAGTCCCTGAGGACACTTACAGACTCTCATATAAGAATGACACGCCATTCTTATAATTTACATTGAACATAAACTTACATTGAACATAAACTACAACGACTATAAAAATAACACAAACTAAATGCAATTCAAGTAAATAATTCCTTGAATCTTCAAATCGTCATAGTAGTCCAAACTTCCATAATCATCTTCATAGTCCCACAAGCCATGCTTCAAAAGAATCAGAATTAGAGCACCTATGTGACAACCAAGAGATGAACATACACAAAGAGGCCAAGAGGTAACACCACCCTCCAACAACTCAAAAACATTCCATATAGTCCCAAGCACCACATAAAGTGAAAGTGGACTTGTACATACAATAGGGTCCAAACCCTAACATCCACCAAAAGAAAGCAGCTTCGATCCCATGCATAAAATAGAGCCATAAAATGAAGACCGAACCACCCATAAACGATCCATAGCAAAAAGAATTACTATTGATCGAGTCAAGGATTTTTGAATAAGATACCCGAGAAACTTAACTTACATATACCAATCAGAAACTTAACTTGTACATACATTATGGTGTCATTTCAGAACATACAGTGCAAGCAGAAGACTTATCTAAATAAATTACAAATCTTGAGACTAGAGGACTAATAAAACAAATACAAACAAAACTAACTTCTAAAAGAAATGAAACAATCAGATAGAAATCTGAAATAAAATCCATGAATACTAAGGTAGGGTTGGTCCACTAAAAAGCTCCTACTCTCATCACTCAATCTCAGCCTCCAACTTGATACCTGCCGCAGGGAAAAGAAAATGCGGCTGAGCTAACGCTCAGTGAGCAGATATAAACATATGAAAGGTAATTGAACATAACGAATAAATAAACAATCCAACGAGAACCTGCTGAGATACAATGTCATAAAGAATATGAAGGGTCATATGAAAATGGTAATCAACGAATATCCAGAAATAGTAAAAGGGATGGTAACGGAAGTTGCTTAAGTACCAAAACAATCAATCCTTTCATTTGACAAATCATATACCGTTAATTCCTTTATTCATAAGTTGCACAAGGAGGGGAGACCTCTCAAGTACCAAATGGAGTAGCTAGCTCCCAGAAGTGAAATGGGCTGCATGGCACGCACAACCAATCACTAATCATTTCAGAACAGAACATTATGCCTAGGATTCATCCATACGCTCCCCTGCAAAACAGATTAGCACATACCCTAGCTCAAGGCTAGCATACATACTCAGATAATGGCCACATATACAGATAAAGGAAACGCCGTGGATCAATCACACCTCCACAGAAAGTGTCATGCCATTGGTGCCTCAATGACATGGTCATGTTACCTCCATGGCTAGGGATAGTACCTTGAGCAATGGGTCAATTCAAATTGATCAAAACAAAGGGGTCATAATAATGGGATTATATCAGATGGATCACAACAAAAGGATCATATCAATGGTTCAAATCAAATAGGTCATAACAAATGGATCATAAAAAGAGGTCCAAATCATAGTAAATGAATCAAGGTCATTGAATAAGAATCATGAGAAACGCATAATCAAACCAACAAAGCAACCGATAACGATGTAAAGGAAAGTGGGTATCCAGAATATCCGTACCAATACGAAATACAAATGAAAGAATCTTTAAAAGGAAGACTGAATATCCGTACCTTATTGCAAATGAACAAAAATCAAACGAATGAATGAACACAAGGAACAACGTTACGTCTTCTTCAACAAATCTACACGAGTTCGGTTTCATACAGTATTTATTAGTTAATCCGATTACTCGTTTTAGGGTTTCATTCTATTTAGTAAGTTTCCACATTAGTCAACTTAGGGTTTAACAATATCATTAAAGTCTATTTAGGTTACAATCATTAATGATTAGGTCTAGGGTTAATAANCTATGTCTCTTATACATTCTTAATGGCGAGGTCCATTCTTGATGCTGATTTTTTGTGCTTGGAGCGTGAGGCTAGTCTTTTGTCCCTGGTTGATGCTTTTGGCGGTAGTTGGAATTCGTCAGAGATTCGGGTGAGTGCTGTACTCTTTTTCCCTACTCCAAGGTTTTCCCACTGGGTTTTTACTTGGAAAGGGTTTTTAAGGAGGCAGGCTCATCTGGTTCATCAATCTCCTTCGAAGCGATGGGCTGATATGTGTGGTCATTCTTGTGTTATTAGGTGGTTATTTCCGCTAGGGGTTTTGGTTATTGTATGTATGTTTAGTTTTAACGCTTAGTGGACTGTCACAAGCGTTTTAGTTGGATGTTCAAGCATTGCTTGAGGTTAATGTGGTACTTCAGCCACATTCCATTGTACTTAAACGATTTTTTGGTGTAATATAATTTACCGGGTGGAATGCCCTTTACCCAAAAAAAAGTGAAATGGGGTGTATGGCACGCACAACCAATCACTAATCATTTCAGAACAGAACATTATGCCTAGGATGTATCCATACGCTCCCCTGCAAAAGAGATTAGCACATACCCTAACTCAAGGCTAGCATACATACTCAGATAATGGCCACAAATATAGATAAGGGAAACGCCGTGGATCAATCACACCTCCACAGAAAGTGTCATGCCATTGGTGCCTCAATGACATGGTCATGTTAACTCCAAGGCTAGGGATAGTACCTTGAGCAATGGGTCAATTCAAATGGATCAAAACAAAGGGGTCATAATAATAGGATTATATCAGATGGATCACAACAAAAGGATCATATCAATGGTTCAAATCAAATAGGTCATAACAAATGGATCATAAAAAGAGGTCCAAATCATAGTAAATGAATCAAGGTCATTGAATACGAATCATGAGAAACGAATAATCAAACCCATGAACCAACCGATAACGATGTAAAGGAAAGTGGGTATCCAGAATATCCGTACCAATACGAAATACAAATGAAAGAATCTTTAAAAGGATGACTGAATATCCGTACCAATATGAAATGCAAATAAAAGAATCTTTAAAAGGAAGACTGAATATTCGTACCTTATTGCAAATGAACAGAAAGCAAACGAATGAATGAACACAAGGAACAACGTTATGTCTTCTTCAACAAATCTACACGAGTTGGGTTTCATACAGTACTTGTTAGTTAATCCGATTACTCGTTTTAGGGTTTCATTCTATTTAGTAAGTTTCCACATTAGTCAACTTAGGGTTTAACAATATCATTAAAGTCTATTTAGGTTACAATCATTAATGATTAGGTCTAGGGTTAATAAAAACACATTAAAAACTATTAATTCACAAATACCTAAGTTTCTTAACAAATTTCTGATTTTAGTATACTTTTACCTTCACTTAACGAATTTTCAAACAATACCAGAACTCAAAATAAAACTTCACAAAAAATTTCACAGAAGCTTTTATGTCTTAAGAGTCTACTTGAATTTTCCCAGAATTTATTACCAAGTGTGAATACCCTTTCAAAAATCGTTTATCTAAACTGGTCCAGAAAATGAACTGCAGAAACACCCTGAAAGTTTGCATTTAATAGACATACACCTTTCAGAAAAATCTACAAAAATTCAAGGAAGTCCCACATAACCCAAACATTGCCCCTGTAGAAGGAGAGATCCAAACTCCTTATGGTTCGAAAATGAAAAATCAAAACCACCAACTGAATTTCAGACTCGATTACTCAGCTTTGACACTTCATGACATAAAAATAAAAAAACATGACCAAATCAACTCAAAATCACTCCAAACCAATTGGAGAACTTACTTAAGATATTAAAATAAGTTTAGAAACAAAGAATCAGTATTATACACTTATGAAACCCACGTAATGGTGCACACAAATTCGACCTACCATGTTGTCCCGTTTCAGAATTCATTTTATTTTTTTATTTTTTTTATTTTTTTTGGGTAAAAGGGTTAATTCACCCTGGTAAAATATATTATCCAAAAAAACATTGAAGTACAAAGGACGAGGGTGACTCCCTCGACTCAGTCCCTTAGGACACTTACAGACTCTCATATAAGAATGACACGCCATTCTTATAACTTACATAATAGAGCTTATCACCTACAATGACTATACAAGTGAAACAAAAAAATAGGAATTAACACATGATTCACTAAGGTAGCACCAAGAACATAGCCATTGTAGAACTTCAATCAACTTCCATGTGATCCCATCCACATAGAACCTGAACTTGCATCATCAACCAAAGAAGCCTTGACCCATTCTCCAACTCAATCCGAGTGTAATGCATGGAGCTAATCAAGAATCAGAACTTCACAAACCATGGGAGACCCAAACAATCATGCAGCATACCTGCAACCTACATGTCATGATCCCCTTTCAAGACCAAGTAATGTCAATGTAACATGAAAAGGGTCCTCATGCAACGGGACTAGGGTGAATAAACCCTAAGTATAGATCGAATGTGCAACAAATAAGAACACTTGCAAGATCCAGTCACACCCAATCAATCAAAAGAGTTTTTGAATAAGAACTCTAACAAAACTTAACTTCCAAGAATCAGCAGCAGCAACGAATGCACACAAATCACATAAAATATTGACTTACACAAGAAGAACTTGACTTCAACTCTCTCAAACCCCACGTACCAATTATGAACCACGAATCAAATCGACTTGCAATTAAAACAACCAGATCAATCATCACTGACATATACAACCAGATCCAAGATCACTTTCCATACAAACCAACGTATATGAATTGATCGTTATGCTTCAACCACAGCCAAACCCAATAAATCCAACGATATAACCCAACAATTAAGGGTTTCGACCAACAAGACCAGCCAGCACCACGAATAAAAAGATATAACAATTAAGAATCAACAATAGAAACCAATAATATATAGGAATGACAAGGTCAGTTCAAAAAATCCCCAGCAACGATTAAGGAAAAGCAAACCAATAATAGGAATGTTTATGTCGGTTTGAACAAATTCCCAAAAAACGATTAAGGATAGATCAACGATTCCAAAAACCTTAAGAAGAATTCCAAGCAGATCCCAAGTCATATAACATGTTTCAATCACACAAACGCACACGAGACCTCTATATGTCACAAGACCTGTATTAATTAAAATCTTAACATGTTCATATGCTCACACCAAGATCACCCATCACCCCGAGCCAAAACAAACAGAATATTCACATAAAATCATAGAATTAGTCGTGATTCCTTCATTAGTACATAACGTCTAGGGTTCCATTTGTGATTCATTTAATTTGTATTTAAGGTCAACTATTAGGGCTGTTAGTAAGACATACAAAACATCAGGTCGAATTAGATATAGTATGGACAGAATCATTGTGTGAGGGTCGACTGTAAACAGAAAATAAAGGTCGAATAGCAACATCATATTCTATTCATGAATGTGGTCAAATTTTTAATTAGGTTTGTTCATAGATTCATGGTGTCAAATTAATAAAAAACATGACTAGGATAATTACCTTGGAGAATCGAATGGAAGAACACAGAAACAAGAAAACCCTAATCACGATCTATAAAACCCTCAACAACTCCTTTGTTCGATCTAATCAACACAGCAGCAGTTGTAAAAGCCGGAAATTTTGAACAATTGAAATACCTAATTTACCCTCAAATTTAAACTTTTGAAGAAACGAATAATGAGTATAACCCAAGTATTTAAACGATAATACTTGAATACTTCGCGACTTTTGGAACTTTAAACCTTGTGATAAAATAAAACTACAAACTTCTTTATACACTACACACATAGGCTATGTTTGGCAAAAGTAGCAGTGAGCAGTAGCAGTGAGCTGTGAGCAGTAGCTGTTAACTGTTGCCACAGCTCACTGCTCACCGCTCACAGCTTCTTAAAGAAGCATTGGAAAAGTGAGTCTTCCTAAAAAATAGCAAAGCTCCCTGCTCTTTTGCCAAACGAATACTAAAAATCAAAAAACTCATTATTCACCGCTCATCACCTCAAAAAGCTCCAAAAAGCTCTTCACCAAACATAGCAGGAACAAAAATGGGCCGAATATTTTGAAGTTGTGTACAAGAGATCATAAGCCTTAATCAAGCCCAAGTAAACTAAACCAAGCCCAATCAAAGTAAATAAGGAATGAATAAATCACATCCCATATGATTCGGAATCGGTGTTTCTCCCATATCACAAACACGGTTCTCCTCTGCACAAAAAAAACAAACAAACACGGTTTCTCCTTATTATTATTCTAAACACCGAATATTATTTCACACACCACACATACTTTGAAACCCTAAAACACTAAATCGGTTCCTTGGTCTTTCCATTCAAAATTAAGTACAAGAAGAGTGTTTTGATCGTGATTCTTGGAGGTGATTGGACGTGGTTATTCCTGGTTCAAGTAGGGTTTGATCGTGGGTTTTTAGAAGCTGATTCGAAGGGTGTTTTGTGGTTGGGATTCGGCTGAAAGATCATATATTCGATCCTCGTTCTTCTTCTTCTTGTTGTCACGCATCGAAGGTAACAAGATCATACCTTGTTCGATTCTTTCTTGATTTGTTTTGTTAATCATGCTTCTTGTTTTTCTTTTGGCTTTCAATCGAGTTAGAATCACATAAAATCATGAAACTATAACCTATACATGTCAATTTTATTTTCTGTTGTGGCTATTTCGAATCAATTAATTTTATACGCTTTGATGCCTAATGTTTATGTTTGACATGGTTCCGAGTCTTATTACTTTCAAACTGATGTATCCTAAATCATTTGTTCATGGTGTTGAATTTGTACGGGATGTGCAGAATAGTGTCAATTGGAATTTGGTAGATAGGCCTAGAAGTGGAGACAAGGCTATTGACAAATCTTGGATATGGAAAGTGACAGAAATCTCTGAACCATCACAGTGTCGCTCCTCAAGACTTCCAGATAATACATCTTCGTTGATGCTGGTACATCCTATGTTACCCGGACACGGCTGAATGGCCGGCATACCAGGGTCGGTACGACGCGACACGGATCCGGGTATGAAATCCGGTCCGGACACGCCACTTTGGGCTTGGGTACGGCAACTTCATCTTTTTCAGGTGGTTGGCTAGTTGCAGGTCGAGACCATTGAAGAAGAAGCATGAGGAAGAAGATGAAATTAATAAATGAAGAGAGAGAGTGTTTTCAATTTATTTGTTACTCATATTCCCAAGATATACGGATAAATATGTATTCATGTCATGTACTATGTACTTTGGTTTTCTTTGTAGATGTAACTTGATTAATTTATTGATTTGGCTTCCCAAGAATGAGGTAAAGAGGAGGCTTCCCAAAGTATTTATGTGTAACGTTTGTATTTATATATATATATATATATATATATATTTTTTTGGGTAAAAGGGTTAATTCACCCCGGTAAAATGCATTACACCAAAAAACGTTGAAGTACATAGGATGAGGGTGATATCCCTCACCTCAGTCCCTTAGGACACTTACAGACTCGAATATAGGAATGACACACTATTCCTATAACTTACAATAAAAT
>LBNU01038795.1:0-14339 GCA_014162995.1 Artemisia annua
GTCAGGTTATAAGGGCTGACGCCGTCAGCTCGCCGCCATTAGGTTTCTCGGATGGCCTAGATCCACTTCTGACGCCGTCACCTTATAAACCCTTCTGGGCCTTCACTCTTTAACTTTACTCCTGACGGCCTATATTTCCTAACACCTGACGGCGTCAGGTGTTAAATCCCAAATTTCCTCTGGCCCGTCATTTGAAAATTGATTTCCACTCTTTTGTCAAGACTTTCTGACGGCGTCACCTTATGACTTCTGACGCCGTCAGGTTGTAAATCTTCATCTTTTGAGACTTTGTCGTTTTCTTCACTTTTATGCTCCAAAAACGTCCGAATATGCATGTTTTCCAGAATTCCTCTCAAAAGTACCTAAAATGACAAAAGGAACGATTTAGGGCAATATTTGATCACATTTATACGAATTAGGGATTAAATGACCCCCTAAAAGCGTAACACTTTTCGTCTCATCAAATACCCTTACACTTGGGATTTGCTTGTCCTCAAGTGCTTTAAGCTTTTATTCCAATCAAAATATGAGTTAGGGGTCATTTAACACGAATATAAAAGTAATTATAACAAATAGTTATTAGACCCTAATCATAACAAGTACGGAAATCATACACTAGCACCTCACAAATAGTGTTTGGATTCTCACATCTCTCAAATGTCATAAAGTTTATATCTCATAAATGGAAACGGAAAATAACACTCACTACCTGTCATAGCAAATAGATTACCATAGGCTTGGGAAAGGATCAATTACTCCTCCACTAGGCGTAAGCACCTAAGATAAACTATCAAAGAGGGCTTTATAAAGGGTTGTAACGTAAGGTGTAGGGATATGATAACACGGTTTGGTTGGAATAAAGGGTATTTTAGTGGTGGCGAGTTAATTATCATGATCAAATACATGCACTCTACATCGTTGCTTAAGTCAAGACTCGACTCAATCTTAGTCTAAAAATGAAATAACAAAAACTAAAAAGGAACATAAAAGGAAACGGGATGGTAGTCCGTATGTTTTTCTTCTTTCTTTTTCATATTTTTTTTTATTTTTCTTGATTTTTCGATTTTTTTTTCATACACTCTTGCCCTACCATCCAAAATAATACATCATAGGGGATTTGCATTCCCCTTACACTTGAATCTTTACATAACTTTACAATCACTATTCTAATGACTCGAATTAAGATAATCGAAAAACTTGGAGTACTTTTAAAATATTTAGCACGTATGGGGGTAATAATGTTGTTCTTCCCCATTACTTCATTACACTAGTACTTTACCCATGAGTCCCAATCGTCCCAAAACAATATGTACAAGGATATGACTTAACTTAGCAACCATGTAATTGACCGGATAATTAACTAAGGGTTTAACAAATGTTTTCACAATAATGCACCAAAGGTGGGTGCATACAAGGTAGGCTAAGGCGATTTGGGTGTACATTTAGTGGGGTGTAAACAAATTCTCACTTTGAGTAAGATGCTCAAAGGTCGAAACGAAAGGATAGGCTCGGAGGGGTGTACTAGGGGTATCGTGTACCAAAAATGGATACAACGCAAAGGGTGTGGGAGAATTACTTGACCAATGAAGTCAATGTAATTATAACAAATATACGGGTGTAAAACAATGGGTTAATCCTAATGCCTCTTATCATGTAGTAAATCTTAACTACACGAATGTAGTCTCACTTGTGGATTTGAGATGGTCCTAACGCAAGTTCTAGAATCTAAATGCTACCGGTACTCACATCATAGCACCAAAGATGGATGCTTTTCCTACCAATTCTAGGGGCGAACCTCTAATATCTTTTGCCGCATAGTTTCGCCTCCTACCTAACCTACTGCTTATCTGAAACAGAAAATCACCAGATGCAATTAACTAATCATATAACTAATGCATCCTAAACAAAGATTACTATATTATTATAAATAACATATACTTGTTCAGAATTTTTCCTAATTAGCTTGCAAAAACTAAAAAATGATTTAAAAAAAGTTTGCAATAGTGTGACAGTTTATAGAAAAAAAATCACCATGATTTCATTTGGGTTAGCTTAACTTAACGGTTTATGGGCTTATTTCCTATTGAAAAAAAAGAAGCCAATAAGCTCATATCAACCATTCATGATCTTGTTTAATGCCTTATCTCATGTCTAACGAACTTGATGAGGAAATTGACTTATGTATACTTCTGTTATGAACCATCCTTAATGCATTTGATATATTGAGAATTATAGGTCGAATGCATTTGTATATTGAGAATTATAGGTCGAAAGGAATTCTTAATATGTTGGATAGTTATTTGTAGGAGTGATCACCAGTCATCTCTTGATTATATATCTTGTTCATGATTGCTTGCTTGTCATTTACATGTTTACTTTCATGTTTCTTAGCGTCAATAAACATAACCTTTAATCATATTAAACAAACAATCTAAATTACTAGTCTTTGGATAAGTGACAATCTAGGGACTTTACTTTGACACAATTGCTAACTTGGCTTTTCTACAATCTCTTGGGACGACCTGCTCTTACCTAAAACCTTTACTATAAATGGGGGTTATACTTTACCCGTGTGTTTTATATATTAAGGAATTGGTGAAATTAGTATTATAAATTTAAAGCTATTGAAACACATCAGGGGTTGGCAGTGGTAGCGGGATCACACGGGACGGGATGGATCTAGCGCGGGAACACCGCCGCCGGTACCTCCATCACGCACGGGATCAATCTTGCACGTGAAACTTTCACGCACGGGAAGGGGAGAAAAAATCGACCGTTGGGCACTTTTTTTGAACGTTGGAGACCGTTGGAGACTATGGGTTTCTTGGATAATTTTGTTGTTTTGAAGAAGCCATTAGATTGTGGTTTTTGACTGTTCTTTTTGCTGAAACAAGAATCCATTTTCAGAGATCAAGAAAGTAAGTTAAAGATGGAATCTTTTCAACAAAAAATGAATCTTTATAAGGATTTGAGAAGAACCCAGATGGGATTTGATGTGTTTTTAATGGAAAAGTGAAAATGGAGAAAAACGGAAGAAGATGAACTAAAACACTTTTTTTTTTTATTATTTTTTTTTACCAAAAGTGTTTTATGTGTTTATAAGGAGTTGGTCAAGACAATCTCTATCACGAGTATATTTTGGTACAAGATTTTTATTTTGTCATAAAATGAAAGTGAGGATATTTTAAGAAATGTATTTTTTTTTTTAATTTTATGTAATGTTTTTTAATTTTAATGGAATTTTAATTTTGTTTAAAAAAAATGAAGTGAGTGAAAGTATGTAGTGAGTGATCGAATGTCAACAAAAATATAGGTGAGTGATGGAAAAAGTGGGTGAATGATGTGACATAAGGGGATTGGTTGAGATTTTTTTTTTTGAACAAAGATTTCATATCACTCCTCACAAATGGAGGTAAATTGAACACAACAAGTTACATCGAACATAATGGGCAAAGTCGAAACCGACTTGCCAAACAAAATACACGAGGTAACAAGTTAAGCCAAAACAAGACATACACCATAATAGTTGTGATAGACTACAGCAACACCATACAAGGGTGGGGGGAATCACTAGAGTGCGCTTTTGGTACACACAACCATATGAAGGTGTAGCTTGACAAAAGTACATAAAGTACATAAAACATACAAAGAAGATAAAACTAAGCATCTTTACAGGAGCCAAACCTAAACCAAACAGATCTAAAGTCGAAACCCAAAGCAGCATCAAGCCATCGATGACGGACCGCAACAGATCTGAGCAGAGGATACCGGAAGGCAACTGATCTGAGCAGAACAGCGGCGGCGGCAGCGAACGACGCGGCGGCAGCTGAGAGATGACAAATCTGTGGGTAAGGACTTTATTGAAAGAAGGGGAAAGTACAAAAAGGATGAGAAGTCCGGACGGCCGGCCGAAACCGACCGCCGAATTTATTAGAGAGAGGGTGGGAGCGCTGTTGTGTTGTAGAGAGAAGTTGGAGAAAAGTTTTTAGAGAGAGACGTATTTTCAAGTTAGTAAATGTTTGATTGGTTGAGTTTGAATAAAGTGATTTTAGGTGAGTGATGGGTGCCAACCCCCAATAAATAGTCAATTTAAACGAGGGAAGTGATAAATAAGACCTCGAGGCGAATTTGCCATTTTAAATTTCTAACTAGAAAGTTACTTCGTAAATACTCTTTGTAACCTCTCTCTTTCTCATCTAACTTCACGAGCACAAACCCCAAGGAAGTCAAACCACGCCATTCACCTCCTCTATCGTCATTCACCCTCCGTCATTCAAAGTTAGTACAGTCGCTTGTTACATTTCCTTGTTTATATATACTACTATCATCTTTGTTATGCTAAAAAGATTTATATGTTACTTTTGTGCAAATGACACGAACTTGAGATTTTGTGTAATATATATATTTTTTTTTTGGAAAAATGTTACCAGTTATCAAATGGTTAAATAATTTATGTGATGTATCTAACTACTATCATTTTTTGGGTTGAAATTTAAAAGTTTAATAATTAGTCAATATGACTGTCTAATTTGATAATTTAATACTTTAGTCACCATCTCTTTTGATGATGTGTCAAATTACTAAAATGCCATACATTAGCAAAAAGTATGATATCCAGAATTGGAAATAGTCATAACCATTTTAAAGGGGGTGTTTGTTTAAGCCCCATTTTTCCGGCTTATTTGAATACTTTTGGGATTATATTATTCTATCATATAATAAAAAAACTTATATAAGCCCACGAGTCTCAAAATAAGTCAGGAAATTTAAGCCGAAACACAAATAAGCTCATAAGCCGCATAAAAGCTTAAACAAACGCCCCCTAAGAATAGAAAAGTAGATTATTCGATGGGGACAAG
The DNA here is from genome assembly GCA_014162995.1 of Artemisia annua. Lineage (NCBI taxonomy): Eukaryota > Viridiplantae > Streptophyta > Magnoliopsida > Asterales > Asteraceae > Artemisia > Artemisia annua. Next base: position 4,860 of record LBNU01038795.1, read on the forward strand.
AATATAGGTGTATCGCCGTTATATGGCTTTGGCTTTTAGCGAGTTTTGTTTTCGTGGGTACATGTACGAGTCAAAGATACGACAAATAGGTTTCAGAATGTAGATATATTGAATTGTGAGAGACATATAGATGATGGCATTTCATATATTGACATAACAGCCTTAAATATGTATAATCATGTGTTCTACCACTTGAAAGTCACACATCAATCCATACTTGAACATTCATTATGCTATCGAGAAACATTTGTGTGTGTACACCGTAAAGAGTTAACAAACTAAATTTGATAGTACATCCAATATGAAAGATGTTATAGATATGCATGTTCTTCCTGTTGCTAAAGATGTTATAGATGTGAATCTATATAAATTAACACTTGTATAAAAACATTATTATCTTCTGATTGTTTAATTCTGTCAAATTGCAGCTTTTGGAGTCAAGAGTGGGTTGGGGAGATAATGGGCTCTAGACATGATGCAAAGAGAATGAATGTAGAAGGCGATAGACTAAGCAGTTTACCAGATGATCTTATCCATAAAATTCTCTCATCTATTAGCCTTAAGCAAGCCATTGAGACAAGTAGTTTGTCATCTAGATGGAGATACATCTGGACTTCAATGCCTTATCTCGATTTCTCAACTGAAGGTTTCTCAAAGTTGAACAAGTTCTCCAAATTTGTCACTAATATTCTGTCTCGCCGTAATAATCAAGTACAATTATCTTCTGTTAAGCTCAGTTTTCGCGGAAAAGCTACCCAAGTGTTTGTCAAAAGAATTCTTAACTATGCGTTTTCTCATAATGTCGAACAACTAACAGTTGTATCATTTGCTCTTAAGGATGATATTCCTATTAATCTTTTTAGTTCCCAGTCACTGAAACATCTTATGTTGACCCTGTATTCTAGCTATAAGTCCTGTACACTCACATCAACTTGGGACCTCCCAGCCTTAACAACGTTGTGTCTCAGTCTTATCATATTGGATGATGATGATCTTTTCTCCCACTGCCCGAATCTGAAGAATCTTACCTTAAATTGTTGCCAAACGAAAATTCGTCTTTCTGAAAAATCTGGAGAATCGGAAGAATCTCACCTTAATATATGTCATTCTAAACTTTCTAATCTCACGCTTGAAGATTTATCATGCTATGTGGTGAATGTGGTGAATGTAGAAGCGCCTCAACTAAAGAATCTCATAATCAGAAAATGCTATGTGGATGTGGTGAATGTAGAAGCGCCTCAACTCAAGAATCTCATAATCAGAAAAGGCTATTCTTCTGTAAACTTATCTGCAGATGTCCTTTCTTTGGAGAAAGTGGATCTCACTATTAGTTATCGACTCAATGCTCAAGCTATTGTTGGTCTGCTTCAACAATTTCGTAGTGTCAAATTTCTTACACTTAACTTAGAAATTGTCGAGGTATGTTGCTATTGGTTGTTTTATGACATGCATTGGCTGATATGTCTGTAGAATTGGGGTGTGGCTTTTTTTTTCCTCGTATAGTTTTGCTTATTCAGTTTTATATTGGCTTTTTAAATGTTTTTTGTTTTTACAAAGTTTTCTCAATATTTGAAAAAGTAAATATCTTTATAATTTATAAGTTTAAAAACAAATAGAAAACAAAATTAGTTCGTTTTTATACAAGTTCTTACATGGGTAAGAATGCTTGCATTTGATGGCTCTACTGATGGGATTTATTAAATTGCAAATTTATTACGAAATCAATTCATACACATTATACACATGCAAAAACAGTGAAGACGTGGAAGGATCTTAAGATGATTTAGATTGCATAGAAGGAACTCTATCTTTCAAATTTTCTTTTCTATGCAACAGTTAGCCAAACACTTCATCAAGGATGTGATGCATATAAAAATATACTTGTATTAATTATTAAGATGAGTACATTAAACTGTTTGTGTTTAAAATGTGAATTTGGTGCAGTGTCTTTCTTCATCTGTAGAGCTAATCTCACATCAACCATCACCATTTGCTACCTTGAAGAGTTTAAAGATCTATCCAGCAAGGAAGGAATTACATCCGAAAGCAAATGTGTCTACTTTGGTGGAAAACTATTTCTTAGATAGTTCTCCAGGTGCCACACTCACAATGGTTTTACGTGAGGTACATGCACCTTATAGTATGCTGGTACACATATGCGCTGCAACATACTTATTGCTCTGATCTCTTAAAGCTCTTGGTTACTTATGATCATAATTGGAGAGTAACTGTATATTTTATATTTAATCTGATACATGGGAACCCTGCAGGAGATTAGAGCAAACAAACTTATGGAAGAATTGCAGGGGTTGCTAGACCAGTGGAAAGTAAATAATGACAAAAACACAGCCAGTGTGGATCAAGGGCAAGTTGAGAATCAGAGGGCACAGCAAGAGACAATAATTGAGTCCCAATCTGGAGAAAGGTTGACACAGATCAAAAGCTATTGGAGTGATTTAACTAAGTGGTCTGAGGAAGGGCATAAAAGGACTTGTCTCATCATTTCAATGTTGCAGGAGATTGAAAGCTTACTGATAGAGCTGCCTGCATCACCTAGGGCTAAGATGCAACCAATGTATTCTTGTCTGTATGCAGAGGCTGACACTTTTATGGATAATATGATCGATCATGTGAGGATCCACTGCGATAAGAAGCCAAGACGTTCAAGTGCCCAATGTCATGAACTTGCTACACCATCACAACCGCTTCCTTAGCAAATTGTACGCTTTTTATTTATCAGATAATCCCATATTTCCATCTAATAACTATATGTATACTAAAAGTTTGGTACCATATTGTCTTCTGCTTTTTTTTAGGTTCCGATCTCCTAACTCCCCTATTGCAATAGTCAGCCACCTTGACCTTCACCATTTTGCGCCACTTGGGAAGGTAAAGTTATAACCTTTTGTGCTTATGGACCCAACTATTCAAGGACTTCCTTTTTTGCGTTTATTGTCCGTGAATTAGACAGTATCATGATTTTGGTTTGTAATTACCTTATGTCTTCAGTTATGATACTTACTTATTGGATGCTGGGATGTTGATGACAAGCGTCATTATATTTTGTAATCCCGTAACATCTCGATGTATGTTACTATGAAAATTTTGGAATGTTATGGGAAAAAAAACTCTTGTTGGTTCACCTTTATACATTTATTGTTATATTCTATAACATATTTAACTTCTAATACTGACTAAGGTGCTGTTTCTTTTTTGCTTAATGTCCTGTTTGCTAACAAGTGTCTTTCCACTTGGGAAACTTTTATGTTTCTTTTTAGCTTATTCCAAACATTATTCCTGAATGCATAAGTGCACAAAAATCCCACCCTTTCTCATCCAGGACACATAACACACCCAACGTTACCATCATACCCTCGTTATAATTAACCTACCATTTTCTTATCTTCTTCACCCACCAAACACTTTTCAAGTCTTCTTCTCCACTGCTCCAAACTCTCGCACCGCTTCACGACTGCACCACCTGCAACCATATTAAATATGCATTTCCCAGTCACTACACCCACCAACTTTCTATGACACAAGCACGCTTCTCGAATCAAAATCAAGTGTTTCAGTATTCTCCTCGTGAAGAAGATCTGGGTTTTTTTTTTCTTCATGAAATAGGAAATTAATTGATTTGTTTTTGTATTAATTTCAACAACTCGTTCAAAAAAATTATTCAGCAAGAATTGTATATGATTAATGTTGTCCTTTTCTTTAATGATTGTGATGTGTTTGTAGTGGGTTTTTATCTTCTAGTGAAGTATCAAGTATTTTACATATAGAGATGAATAGATCTGTGCTTTTCATTTCATCCCCACCACAAGACCACTACCAAATGAATAGATAGATCTGGTTTTTGTCATTCTAGTATCAAGTGATATTTATTTATTTATTTATTTATTTTTTTGTGATTTGATCCGAGTTTTTTTTAAGGTTTTTGATATAAGGGTTAAAATGGTCATTTACTACTATAAACCATCTTCATTAAGCATAAAAAAGAAACAAACATATTTTCAAACCTTTCTAGTTTGAGACATGTCACATTATGTAAACAGACACCCTTTTCAAACAGGATGAAAAAAGAAACAGCCCCAGTAGTCTATGCAAAACAAGATTTGAGAAACTTTCATGGTCTCAATTAGTTTAAACCTGCCATAAGATGAATGCAAGAGCTTAGGTACTAAGTTTTAACTAAAGTTAGATTGTTATTATTGGACATGGACCTCATTAACTAAGAAGAAACACCCCTAAAAATGCTGATACAGAGCACTTTAATCAGCATTATATTGCTTTTGCGATATGGTTCAGACTTGGTAGTCTTGTGTCATGACATATGATCCTGTTGCACAGCCTACGGTTAAGATATATACATTTATATGCAGAAGCTTTTATGTCAACAATTAATCCTAGTCTTTTACGGTATCTAAGTTTTGAAATAATGAACTTACCGGCCTAAAGGAATTGTGTCTGTTATTTGGATTTTAACTTTGAACTTTAAAACTATGGGCTGTATGTATGGATAATAATTTGGACTAGTTGTTTCATTTCCCGCCAGTTAAACCTCTGTTTTATTTCCTTGGTTTTTGTAATGGGTTTGAATTTTAAGCGAAAATTACTGCATGAGGCAGACTGTTTGGTTTTTTTTTATTTTTTTTCCCGAAAGGCCACATAACAATCGGCCTGCAAACCTGTAGCACGCACTCTCTACTTAATTCGAAAAAAAAAAAAAAAAAAAAAAAAAAAAAAAAAAAAACCTTGTACATCTAGTTTCATTTGCAGCGAAGAACAAAAAAAATAGAGGCCCACTTGAATATTAAAATAAAATATATGTAAATCACATAAAAAGTGCAGCGAACAACATATATATAAGAGGCCCACACATCGCTTTAAACTATTACAACTTACCTTTTCAACCCTAAACTTTTTAATATTTACAAGTTTTTTATATAACAAACTTTATTTTCAAATGTTTAGCAAATATATAGCAAATTCGTTAATAAAAAAATATCGTTGCAAAGAGCTCGAAATTACGAACAAAACGAGCCCAATATTGATATGCTTTTAACGTACGTACGATTTTATATATTAAATATTGAAAGTAAAGGTTCATTGGACAAAAAAACGTACAATTATACTAAAACAGTAAAGGTTCATTGGACCAAAAAAATGGTATTCATCTTTCATAGAATTGTACAATTTACCATTTTTTAGTTTATGAATGTTTATGTTTTTATTTTAAAACGATACTCCTCTTTCATAGAATTGTACGTCTTTGACCCAAAAAGTGTGTTATGAAAGTTTTTTCTTAAAGAAANTTTTAACGTACGTACGATTTTATATATTAAATATTGAAAGTAAAGGTTCATTGGACAAAAAAACGTACAATTATACTAAAACAGTAAAGGTTCATTGGACCAAAAAAATGGTATTCATCTTTCATAGAATTGTACAATTTACCATTTTTTAGTTTATGAATGTTTATGTTTTTATTTTAAAACGATACTCCTCTTTCATAGAATTGTACGTCTTTGACCCAAAAAGTGTGTTATGAAAGTTTTTTCTTAAAGAAAATATTATACATACATAAGGGTGATCACGGTCCAAAAACCGGACCGGACCGACCAAGACCGGACCGGACCGAAGACCGAGAACCGGAAAAACCATAGACCGAGACCGGACCGAATGTGGCAAGTTTTTTCGGGTTTTTGTCGGTCCAATTAGGCAAGATTTGGCAAGTTTTTTCGGGTTTTTGTCGGTCCGGACCGGACCGAGGACCGAATTAGCCAAAAAGCTTAGACCGAGGACCGGACCGAATGTGGTCGGTCCGGTCCGGTCCGGTCGGTTTTGTCGGTCGGTCCGGTCCATCCGGTCCGTTTGCTCAGCCCTATACATACATACTACCTAAACTCTTTAATCTTTATAATTTTTTATATAACAAACTTTATTCGTTAAATATTTAGCAAATATATAGCGAATTCATTAATAAAATCGTACGTAAGTCAAAATTATTAGTGTGTGTGTGTGTGTGTGTGTATATATATATATATATATATATATATATATATATATATATATATATATATATATATATTTATATATATGGGAAAAACATAGCTACATTACAAATGTAGCCAATTGGCTACATTTCCCTTGTAAAAAGTTTTAATAATGTACAGTTCAGTCCCTGCGGTAAGTCCCTGACACATATTTTCCCCCTGTCCCTACCCTTTTTTTCAAAGGAAATGTAGCCAATTGGCTACATTGTATTGTAGCTATGTTTTCCCCTATATATATATATATATATATATATATATATATATATATATATATATATATATATATATATATATATATATATATATATATATATATATACTAGCTTTCAAAGCCCGCCCGATGGGCGGGCATGACTTATAAAGTTTCTTGTAAGGAATTAGTTAAGTATTTTGTATGCAACTTTGTTCTTAAATATTTTTTGCTCTGTGTTATATAATAGTTGTTTTGTGTTAATATCAAAATAAATCAATGTGAACTGGTTGGCATTAATGTCAAAAATATTGGCGTATACCTGTAAAGAGTGGCTAAAGATTGTAGGTAGAAAAATGGATGTGTTGGGTTATGTAACGGGTCAACTACATTGTGTCAAAAGAACGGGTATAGATCAGAGTTAGAAAATAGTAGCCTGAAAAAGAATTTAACTCATTGAATGAGGATGTTTTAAGGGTTTAAATTCAGATACTATTTTACTATATTATTTTGCAAAGCTGACCATATCCACCTCATGTTAGTCATATTAGAGCCTCAACTTGACAATTAACAAAATCTATAAGATTCATAACTTTAAAATAATCATATGGTGAAATCATGACAAATTTATATATTTCGCTAACCGGCTCAAAGATCTCAATCTTAACAGCACCATTGACTGATTTTTTTCTTTTCCAGGCACATTCAATATGGATATATGAGCCTGGTGCATAAATATATAAGGATTAAATGTCAAAACTACTAAAAAACAATCTCATTTTTTATATGAATTCAAACTTTGGTTACCAACTAATGTCATCTTTGTTATCAAATCTATCAATTTAGCAGTTAAATTTCTTCAAGTTCAAAAGATAAGAATAATGAACAAACAAACATGCTAACTCACTAACATTAAACATTTCAACCACATATCTTTTTGAAGTTTACCTTCAATGTCTTTATCATGTACGTGTAAGTGGAACTTTCAGCCACATTCTCTAAATGGAGCACCAAACTTGGGGTAGTCATAAAACTTAGTAAGCTTATCATGAAGCTTTTCCCGTGTCTCACATTTTTTCAGCACAGATTCGGTTAATTCCACCTGCTTTTTCACAAAGTCATTTACCTCTTCTGAGTCTGGATCTTCAAGCCTAAAAGTGAACATTCCATGGTAAATGTTCAGTCAACTTTGAAGCTAGTATGCGGTTTAAGTAATTCCAAGAATATGTTTATCAAGTTTCGAGACTTTATATCAAATACAACAATGTGGTGAAGTTAAGTAACCTAAACTTGCACCAATATGTAATAAACTTTAATCAAAATTTAAATGTATGCAATGGGTTATTTCCTTTATCTTTTAACGTAACAAACTTCTACTTTGTTTCCAATCTATGTAAGGGAGGTTCTATATGGATATATAGTGACTGACTTTGGTTTGCTGCCACATCGCTATCATAACTATTACAAAAGGTCAATTACATACAATGGCAAGTGAATGAAAATTTGTTACGACAAAAAGGTAGAACAAATATAGTTCATTATTACATACTATGACAATTTGTTGAATGTTAGTTACATTTAGTTGCAATAAAACATATAACCTATTTAGTGGGAGCTTAGTTAAAGCTTATTTATGAAGCTTGTGAAAATCCAGGAAGACGTAAAAAATACGTAGACAATGCATGTTAACCTTGGTCGGACGAATCATTCTTTCCCCTGCATTGTTTATTTTCACATGGCGTGATCATGTTGGTGGTATTCAGAAGGACAATGCGTTGAGAGATATAACTGTTGAAATATAGTTAAGTTATAAACGTGTAATGTCTAGAAATCGAACGCGAGACCCTTCGATTGCACACGATACAAATGAGTATTAAGGAATAATAATAATGTATTTTATATATTTATTATTAACACAAGAATTAACGATCGTATAGTGTTTTTCCCGTTAAATGCTAACGACCGTTAGACGAAGATAAGGAAGTATAATTTGTGATTAATTGAGTAAGTCAGAAGGAATCCCGGAACACCCCTTTGGGGGCTTCAAACCGATCGGCCAAGGGATGGGGTAACCCAATCCTTGTCAAAACTTGGACTCCAAGATATCTAAAGCCTATAAATACAATGGGAATTTCTAGGTTTTCACATCTCTTCTATCACACAATTATCCTAAACTCTTCCTTTCTCCTTTCTTTGGTTCCAAATCCGATCGAACAACACCTAGATTCCTAAGGGTTTCATTTTTGTTAATATCAAAAATGTTTTCTTGTGTTTTAACTTGCATAATCTTAATACGGTGTTAGTTTGTGTGTACAAGAACGAGGTAACAACACACCTTTGTTGTTATCAAGAATCGTTAAATACAAAAAGGTAAGGGTTTTAACATTGATCTACTAAACCCTAATTAGGGTTCATCACTTGTTCAATCCCAAATCAAGAATTGCAATTGGAGGTATGTTTTCTATTTATGTTTAGTTAATAATTATATGTTAATACTTGATCCTTTGCTTCCCGCTATTATGTGCTAACTTTGTATATTAATTATATGATTGTCATGATACCTTAAATTCTAACCAGTGGCATCAACGAGCCATGTATAACATGTAATTGATTTACTAAAACCAATTAAAAAAAACGTATCTTTGATTGTTTTAGATACACCCCCAATTGGTTTTAAAAAATGTTTTCTAGGGTTTTCTTTAAATTTTTTATGAAAAATTTTTCCAACCCTACCCTAATTTATGGGGGGCGATTTATATAATTTGCCTAATTAGGGTTTTGTGTTTTTTAATTAATTAAATTGTTATATTGATAGAACCCTAGTTTGTAACATGTTTATGTGTACAACGTGGTAATTGGTTTTGCTGAATCCATGACGAAACATGCAATGTTAAGTCATGGATTATTACTTATTATGTTTTTATGTTGCAAGTTTTGTGATCCACACGTAGTAAATTAGATAGATCTAGAATTGGGAAGCAGACTCAATATAATTATAATTAAAATCAATTTCTTTATGTGGTGTATTATTAAACCTAAGCTTTACGCAAATCGTTTTAGAACGATGTAATGTGGCTCACTTGTGCAAAGTGGAAAAAAGTTAGGTTAATTATGCACATGATAACTAGAATTGTTTAATTAGGGTTTAATCTAATTAAGACTTGCATCGGCTATGTGTTTTCAACCTTATTTATTTATTCAGTTGATTGTATTGTTTTCTTTTAAATTAAC
>LBNU01038795.1:32449-44555 GCA_014162995.1 Artemisia annua
CTACTGGAGGTTTTGGCAGGGCATGGCATGGTCATAGAAGACTCTGATATTCATACAGGGACCGTTTTAAACTATAAGTTTTAAGGGCCTAATTCCGCACTACTTTTAACGATGTAATTCAACATTTTTGTTAAACTATTTTATTCTAAATGAATGAGATGAAACCGTTCTTTGCTCTTGTGTTGTGGTACCAATTGAGTTGCACCCCAAAGACATTACTTTCCGCTGCAAACCATTTTTCGGGGTGTGACACCTCAATTCGTCACCAACTTCAAATTTCAACACTAAACAACTAAACAATAATTCAACGGTATAAACAATAACAACATTTCAGCATCAACAATAACTAATACAACAAGAATAGCAATAATGCCATGTGGTCATCAAGACTATTGCCGAGGCCTCTTGGTCTCGGCTAGCCTTGCCTTACACGGCTACAACCAAACAGCCCCCCTTGGGTCCTGGTTTCCCTCGGCTCACAACAAACCAACAACCAAAATCAATAATATTATCTCAAAACAAAACAAAACTCCTAATCCAAGCTCTAGGCTAGTATCCATTCGATACCAAAATAATCCAAATCCTAAGCAAATCAAATAACAACAACAAGAACCTGAACATAAAAAATAACGTGAGCTTATGCTCACAGTTCACACCACTCGACACACAAAACCACAAGCACGATACCATTTTTGTGTTTACTCATTTTTATTAAATCAAAACATGGAACCCATTTAGTTTATCCCGAAAAAATAATGAAAGTCACGAGTTTGACTCGTGACCGAGTTGACTCGCGTGTCAACTCGCGTTTTCCTACCTTTCTTCGATAGATCTAGTCAAGTGATGGTCGTAAATGGTGGTGGAGATGGATTCTCACGGCGGTGGAGTAAATAACAAGGTGGTTGAGGTAGTTTTAGAGCGCGTGTAGTACGGTGGGTGGTAGAGGGGTTGATGGTGAGTTGGTTGATGGTGGCGGTGAGTGGTGGAGATCGGCGGTGGTGTTGTTTCAGTGGTGGCCGGTGGCGGCTGACAAAGAGAGAGGAGAGGGAGAGTGAGAGAGGTAATGAAGATGATATTATGAAGTGGTGGTTTTAGGTTTAGGGTTATTATACCCGTAAATTGCAAAAAGGTCCCTATGTTTTATATATTTTCAAAACGGATGCCAAAACATGGACTTACGGTGTAAAATCTTAATAAACTCTCCCGAAAATCCATACTTTTATTCACGAAAAATACTAAACGTTGCAAACATAAATTTTTAATCGCCACCATTCACTTAAATACATTTTTCCATTAAATTTGATAATAAACACGTTTATAAAAAAATAAAAAAAAAATAATAAATAACGCATGACCGTTTCTCTTTAAATCCCGGCTCTCACTTCCCGAGCCCATATTTATCATCAAAAATCCTCAATACGCGTTTATATGTACGCCATTATTTTGAAATAGGTTTTCCCATAAAACGTGACTATAAATACGCCTCTATTTATTTTGCGTAACAAAACTTTATATGTATTGTATTATTAGGTTCCTAGTGCCAGAGTCAAAGTAGTGCCTAACTTAACGCCATAGAAATGGTCTAACGATAAATGTTCCACATAAATAATCAACGATACGCATCACATTCCACATAATTGATCACCAATTCTCGTAATTTCTGAAAAACCGTTTCAATAATATCAATNTTGTTGTTTGCATACAATAATGCTAATAAAATTGAGATGACACTCAATACTAGTCATGGTAAGGATTTCATCCTTAGCTATATGTACTAGTTATGCTTTCTAAAAGTATAGTTGCATTATACATTAAAGAATAAGAATACTTTAAACTTTAAAATACTAACTTAACGCCATAGAAATGGTCTAACGATAAATGTTCCACATAAATAATCAACGATACGCATCACATTCCACATAATTGATCACCAATTCTCGTAATTTCTGAAAAACCGTTTCAATAATATCAATGATTCATCTTATTTATAATACGGCATTTTAAATCCGGTTCTCAATTTTACCAGTTGTCACACATAGACCGAGACCGGACCGAATGTGGTCGGTCTGGTCTCGGTCCGGTTCGGTCCGGTCAGTCTTCGGTCGGTCCGGTCCAATTAGGCAAGATTTTGGCAAGTTTTTTTGGTTTTTTGGTCGGTCCGGACCGGACCGACGGAACCGAGGTCCGAATTAATGAAAAATCCCAGATCGAGACCGGACCGTTGTCCTTCGGTCGGTCCGGTCCAAACGGTCGAAATGCTCACCCTTAATGGTCGGTGGTGACAACGACCAACCACCACAAATCTCTTACGGCGAGTTCATTCTTCTCTTCCTTAGAAACCCACCTCGTTCACACCCCCGCCACCACCAACCGTCGCAAATACAAGATCAGCCGCCTGATTTGGATATTTTTACTGGATAGCGGTGATAGTCAAAACCCACCACAACAACCACCATCTTCTTAAAAGAAAACCACAACTACAACCAAAAGTTACAACAAATCTATAGTCAACTAATGTAATCGCAAAGCAAAACACCTTATGTGATTGACCTTTTTTGTTATCTGCTCATCTCCTATTTCCTGATTTTAGATGTTCACCAATCACCATCATCCATTGTTTTCAAGATCTAGACTCAAATCCTACTCGTCTGCAGCAACAATCAAACCCCATCGACTTTCTTCTCATTATTTTACCAAACAATATTGTGGAGATCAAGATTCTACACCATCACGAGCAATATAGGAAAGAAGACTTTTCTAGCGTGAACCACGATCAAATCACCATCACCAGCATCCTTCCACCACCAATCCCCCACCCCGCCACCATCAGTCCACCAACAAACACCCCATAAGAAACTGACTATTGTCTAAAAAAATAACATACCTTTGGAATGAAGGCATATGTGTTCAAAAAAGAAAAAGAAATAAAGAGATTAATGATGGTATGGGTTTGTCGGCAGACTGATGGTGCTGGTTGTGGGGGTTTGGTGGGTGTAGATGATGGCGGACTGCTGATGGTGGTTGTTGCAGTTGGTGGTCGTGGGTGTGGGTGGAGGAAAAATAATGGTTTGTCAAATAATGGTGGCTAGTGTGATTGGAGGTTGGTAAAGGGAGAGAAAGACAAAGTGTGAAGTGTGAACAGTATGTAGGCTATAACTGGACACAAGTGGCCTAATAAGTTGACGTGGCACCCAAAACGGTCATATAGCCTAACATTGAAGGTTACAATAAGTTTGATTGATTATAACGGTATTTTAGAAAGTAAGTTACCTAACATTAGAAATTTTTGAAAGTTCGTTACATATCTGTGAAATTAACCATAATTTTTTTTATTTAAACATAGCTCAATAAAGCATTTAACAAACACCTTGATAGATAATTACTTCTTAATCCAATAATTAATGATGATTTTAAGATACTTTAATTCAAACAATTAATCAACTAGACAAAACAATTAATTTACTTTAAAACCCCAAAACCGCCTTCAAAAAAAAAACATATCCCATTCCCAACCACTTCCCCTTCACTTTCTCTCTTTCTCCCAAAAATCCCCAATTCAAATTCCCCCCAATTTCACAATCTCAAAATTAGGGTTTCAAATTCACACCATAATTAAACAATTAAACCAAAATTAAACCAATTCAATGTCGTCATCCACCGTATCAGTCACCGCCAACACCACCAGTGCAACTTTACGCAAAAAAACCGGTCAAGATCCGACCAATAGCGACGGAATTGAAGCATCTTTGAAAAATGATCACAGCCATTCAACTAAAGACGCAACTGAACCAGTTTTAGAAAGATCTAAACCTGTAGCGACGACCAAGTTACGGAAAAAAAGTGTCGCTAAAAAGACTGTTGCTGAAGTGAAGGCGTGGAAGAGGGCTGTAAGTGTGATTGTTAAGAATTTAGCTTTGTTGGTTATATTGTTGCTTTTGGTTCAGATGGTTAGGAAACTAGGGTTTAATTATGGTGGTGGGGTGGGTTTTGAAGTTGCGGGTGTCGATTACGAGAGACGGATTGCGGAAGTGGAGGCGTTTTTGAAAACCACGACGAAAATGATGCAGGTGCAAGTGGAGGTGGTGGATAGGAAGCTGGAGAGTGAGGTTAGCGGGTTACGAAGCGAGTTAGGGAAACGGATTGGTGACGAGAGTGGGAAGTTGAATAAGCGGTTTAACGAAGTCGAGGCGAGAGTTGGGAGTTTGGAAGGGGTGTTGAATGGGAACGAGTGGTTGAGTAGAGAGGAGTTTGATAAGTTTGTGGAGGAGTTTAAGGGGAGGAAAGGAGGGGAGATGGGGTTGGATGAGATACGGGCGTTTGCGAAGGGGGTGGTTGAGAAGGAGATTGGGAAGCATGCGGCGGATGGGTTGGGGAGAGTGGACTATGCGGTGGCGTCGGGTGGGGCGAGTGTGGTGAAGCATTCGGAGGCGTATGTTGGTGGGAGTGGTGCGAGTAGGGTGACTGAGTGGTTGAAAGGTGGAAGTGTGAGAGGGGATTCCGTGAAGGTGTTGCAGCCGAGTTTTGGGCAGCCGGGTGAGTGTTTTCCGTTGAAAGGAGAGAGTGGGTTTGTCGAGATTAAGCTTAGGACTGCGATTGTTCCCGAGGCGGTTACTCTTGAACATGTTGACAAGGTTTGTTTTTACTTGATACAAATCCTTTTATTACCCGCTAGTTGATTTATCATGTGTGTAATTTTAAATTAAAGTTGAAGGTCTTTTAGAACTAGTTTAAATTACAGTCAATCTGGCGTTGTGTTTGGTGATATAGCAAAATTGGAGAGTAAATCTTAGCTTTGCCGGTGGCTCTTGATGAAGATTCCATTTTTAGGTAGCATAAGAACATCTATACGTATTTTGTCTATGGATCATGGGTTTGGCATTTTTAGTCAGGGAAACGATACATTCTTCCACACACGTTCTTAACAATCCTCCTAAGAAATGAGACATCCTCTTCTCGCAAGGAAAATGATGTATGCTTCCACTTATTGTGCTAATTTACCCTTCTAAGAGTATGATTATGACATGTGTGATGTGTCAACATCTTTCTTCTCTTAGGAGGATGAATTATGCATAACAAGTAGGGGGATATGTGCTTTGTCGTCAAAGAATTTTAAGAATCTGGGTGCAGAACACATGTGTATGCAGATGTATATTTCTTTTTAACAAATAGTCATAGTTAAACGTAATTATAGTACTCGGTTACAAGCATAAATTATCTATCAAGGTACATATGTTGATAGAATGCTATTAAATGCCATAATCTATGAAATTGAAGACAACCACAATAGGGATCTTTAGGAAATACGGAGTATTAAATAGACATACATATGTAGCAAGCAGAAAATTTGATGCTTGAAAAAGAAAATGAATACTATAGGAGTTTTGAAGCCTTGTTAAGCTGCTTTTGCATTGTAACATCTTCACCAAGCACGTGTTACAAAAGAAAGAAGTTTACCTTTAGTCTGTAAATTTTGTATCTCTTGACATTTACTTGAAGATCCGTTTAGTGATTGTGTTTCTTTTATGATTCAAAGTGATACAATAATATAAGGAATGCCCTTTGACTGGCTTTAGTATAGCATAGCGTGAGCGTGACAAAATCCAAACGGTTTTTGTGTGTGTAAGTTTCATTGTCTAGAAGATCATTCCCTATACTACAACATTGGATGATGTGATGATCAAGATTAAATTATTCAAGGCAATATATTGGTTAAGCTTTTCTAGGATATATGTACTGCAGACTTGCAGAGTGGAGATCATCAAATTCTGTTTCTCAAATTAGCTTTGATCTTATGAGCTTACCCATAAACGACACCTAGCATATGATATTATGTTCTTTTGAACCAACATGCTAGGACTTATAGTAGAAGACTGTACATACAACTTGCTCAAGTGAAGCCACATTTTCTTAAGTGGAGATGAAATACTCTTTTATCCCAATCTATACAGTTTACATACAGTCATACAGACATTTCTGGTACTTACCCAATGCTGCAGCATTTTCTTTATTTATATATGATTAGTATTTAGAGTCACCGCTATATGCTCTTCTATGAAATCAAATTAGATGGTTAGAATTTACTTATCAGCATGCGTGTACTCTCAAGTATCAACTACTAAATCAACATATAGTTTAGCATAATATAAGTATACCTTACCTCCAAACTTCATAGTTTGTATCTGATTTGGATCAAAGAAAACTGGTAGTTGTGGGTGTGTTTTAATGAACTGCCACTTTTGACTTACCTTCCTCAAAGCAATGTAATTTTAATTTGGATCTTTTTAAGATCCATGTCAATGCATTTCTTTTTAGCCAAAAGATAGAGTGTCACTTGCCTTTTTCTTTTGAATTGCAAATACCAAGTAGCTTGAAGTTTGTATGCTTACTAATTGTACCCTTTCTATTAGATTTCCAGCCTATTTTGTCCTGTACTAAAGCTACCTCCCCTGCTCATGTTGCCATCTCTAATGTGGTTATTAACATGTGTTGACGCATTACTTTTTTATGTCATTATGAACAGAGTGTGGCATTTGACCGATCAAGTGCTCCCA
Organism: Artemisia annua; assembly: GCA_014162995.1. Classification (NCBI taxonomy): domain Eukaryota; kingdom Viridiplantae; phylum Streptophyta; class Magnoliopsida; order Asterales; family Asteraceae; genus Artemisia; species Artemisia annua. The sequence goes on from LBNU01038795.1 coordinate 39,001, forward strand.
AGGACTGTAAGGTTTTGGGATGGTTACGCAACGAGGAAGATACAGAAAAGGAGCATTTGCTGGCAGAATTCACTTATGATCTTGAAAAGAGCAGTGCACAAACTTTTAATGTGTTGGACTCAAAAAGCTCAGACCCAACCATTATCAATACACTCAGGCTAGAATTCATGTCCAATCATGGAAGCCCTACGCATACTTGCATATATCGGGTTAGGGTCCATGGTCATCAACCCAATGCTTCATAAACAATGTCAATGTTTGATCTTTATTTATGCAGTCTTTTATGTTAGTGTCTTTTGAGGTTTTCTGGTGTCTGTGTAACTCATTTGGTGGTTACCACGATTTTATTTGTTGTTTGAAGTTCTTTGAACAGTTAAAACTGATGGTTCTGAATGGCCGGCTTAGCTGTTACTGTTGTAGATTGTGCATTATGTATGATTACATTGACTGGATTAGTGTGGCTATTGAGATCATTCATCGTCTATGTAAATGTATGGATTGTTGACTGTATTGGTCATATATGAAGTGTCATTAGCATTACAGTTATGTAGAGGCATTATGTATGATTACATTGACTGGATTAGTGTGGCTATTGAGATCATTCATCGTCTATGTAAATGTATGGATTGTTGACTGTATTGGTCATATATGAAGTGTCATTAGCATTACAGTTATGTAGAGGCGAGTCAGTGACAGTTTCAGCTTTATCAAATGGAAACATGTCATTTAGAGGTGAGTGTGTGCTATGCTATCACTCACAACTCATTATACTTGCTCTACTTCAAAAAAAAACTCATTATGTTTAACAAAGTGTCTAGATTAGACTGATCAGTTATAATTAGGAGTGATTTGCACACCACATTTTCTTATACTTTCACCACACTCTGTGTATTCCAGTGTTGTACCGTGTGCTATACAACTTGTACAAAATGGTGTAAGTATAAAAAATTTTGGTGTGCAAATCAACCCGCTTATAATTATGCCTAGCTAAATGTCTGGATTTCAATGATAATACTTTAATACCTTTCGCTTTCTTAAAAGGCCATCATCACTGCCTCCGACCACCAACACCACCATCACTTCTGGTTAGAGGTGGCAATTTGTGTCCAAACTCAAAAAAATGGGCTAAATGGGCAAATTTTTAAAAGATTTGGGTGCATTTGGTCCCCCTCTTTTTTTTGAAATGGTCATATATTGCCCATTTAGAAGTTAAATGGGTATAATGGACACATGTTTTTCTCTCAATCGGAGAACATTAAATTGTTTTTAATATATTTAGCTACTTAAATATAAATGAGGTGTTACGTTTGAGGAATTTTTGTTGTTGTTTTAGGTCTTTTTTAAAGCGATTCGTATAACATGCGCCCGTTTGGCCCGTGCCCGTTTAGCCCGTGCCCGTTTAGCCCGTACCCGTTTAGCCCATAGCCCGTTTAGCCCGTAGCCCGTGCCCGCCCGGCCCGCCCGTTTTGCCACCTCTACTTCCGGCCATCATTACACCAAACTTTCATCTCTCTAAAAATTACACAACGCCACACACCTATAATCAGATTGTTAACAATCTCATCGAAGTGTCATCCCTCATTTTATTCACCATTCAAATCATCACCATCACAAGTCTGGAAAACAACCTTTATAGCGTTCTGATTTGGATAGATTTGGTTATCCTCTTGACCCATATTCACTTGTAGGACTAGGACCTGTCAAACGGGAGCCACCAAATCTACCTCAAATTTCTTAAGGCCCGTTTGGTTTGTAGACGGGTTTAGGATTTGGGTCTGGATTTGAATTAAGATTAAGATTAAATATAGGAAAGAGAAAAATTACAGTATATAAATTAGATAAATTATTATTTTATAAAAAAAGTTGAAAAGGTAAATTAGAAAAAGATAAAATGAAACAATACTTTATTACATAAAGACAAAAAAATTGAAGGAACAAACAAAAATTAAAAAGGAAAGAAAGTAAAAGTTGGCCTACTATGTGGAATTTCTTAAACCCCTCACATAGGGGTGTGAGACCTGATTTTAAAACCCACGCATGCAAACCAAACATTAGTTTTTTACTTTGAGCCTAATCCCTTAACCTAAAACCCTATACCAAACTAACATTACCCCCTCGACAAGATTGTAATGTTTTTGAAAATTATGTACATTTTTTTTTGTCATTTAGTAATTGAGAAGAAAAAAAATTGAAAAAAGAAGAAAAAAGTATGATGTCATGTAAAGCAGGGTTAAAGTTAACATAAAGCAAATAAAATAAATACTCCGTAGTTTTTCTTCTAAAAAAATGAAACGAGTAACGGAGTATTTTTTAAGTGTACCATATGACAATTAGTAATTGAGAAGAAATTTTTTTTGCCCCCCACATCGGATTTTTCTGGGTCCGTCACTGGTTAGGAGATAGACTAGGTAAGAAGAGAGAGAATTATATTGATACGAAATGTATAGATACACATAAAACAAAGACGATGTGTAATATTTAAGTGTACCATATGAAAATTATACAACATTATTGGTACCCTTAACAACAGTTTTATTTTTTTCTCGCTTCAGTTTAGATTTGGACCATGGTACACCCTTACTATAGAGAAATGAATGCCAAGAAGGTGAGAGTGAACAAATGCAACCAAAGGGAATAATTCTCCTACTCTACCTTTGGATGTGTTAATATATCAACCATTTAACTTTTAGACTAAAATATATCCAACTTTAATATTGATATATTTGTAGTTTTTGGATTATTAGCTTTTCACAAATTAAAGTTTGTTGTACCTTCAAAAGAAGAACAAAAGAGCACTTTGTTTCATCCTTTCTAGCTTCCTCATGTAATTAAAATTTATCTAGAATTCTCATTTGTATAATGTTATCTAGACACATAACTTCTTATTCTTCACAAAAGTATGTTCTTGTAACAATCTTGAGTGTTGCCTCTTTGTTTTTGTGCATCAAGTATGCACACTCATAATAAATTTTAGCATGTAACAACCATTCTATTTGGCTATGCGTAGAGTTCTTTTTTCATCTTTCAAATGTACCTTGTAATTGTTGATAAAGTCATAAAACTGTTTGATATACTATGTACATTGGGAGATTAAGGTAGAAATTGTCCAAGGTAAAATCATGAAGTACTTAAGCTCATGCTGAATCCATTAAGAAGTATTATGGTAAAAAAAAAAAAAAAGCACCAGATAACAAAGGACCGAGATAATCCTATATATTGGGTAAGGGTCGTCTAATTAACACTGCATTACATTTATGTAGAAATGACAATTCTAATCTTATCAGAGAGGATCATACTACTTATGCAGAAACAGATAAGAATGAAACAGGTTATCTTTCATAATTAACCAGCAGTTATATAAAAGGAGATCAGCCTTCTTGGTTGATCAAGCACACTATATGACTAGCTAGATTATTGGTAACCATCTTATCTATTAAGCTTGATATTAAGCACACATGCCCCTCTAAAACCAAATGTCGGTAGAAAGAGTAACCCATAAAACTCATAATTAAGTACTGTAAACTTTTATTTCTCTCTTTTTCGGATGTGTGGATGCGGGACTTGAGTTTGCATAAAATAATTATCCTCTTGTGTTGTGTATCTTTAAGCCCATGTAATGACCTAACATCATGACGGTTGCCTGAGGATTTGTTCCAGGCGAAGAAGAAAAAACCGAACCATCAACGATTCGTAAGCCGTTAATTCCAATGACTTTCAAATCACTGTCAACAACCTTGTTCACCAAGCATCCACCATGGAAATGATATATTGTTGTTAATGTTTTACGACAAAATGTCTCCACGGCTTCCTCATTAGTTGGATTTTCAGGCAATGAATGCCCTACAAATTTGAAATGCTTTCCACCATCACCATCGCTGAACTTATATGGCTCCATGGCTTGTGTTCTTAACATTTTCCCAATTGTACGCACCACATTACCACATTGGACAAGGTCTTGTGAGTCCGAATAGTAGTTAAACCTAATATTCGGGGTAACAGTAATATCATTTGGAGATATTAAACTAAGAAATCCTCTAGATAGTGGCCTCATGAACTTAGACACTATGGATGCGACGCTTAAGTTTAATGGCGGATATGTATCTGGGAAAAACATGAAACTTACAGGAGAATCAAATGGGGTCACACCCGAAACAGACTCTATATAGATGTCATCTTCTGTGATGCCAACCACTCGGATTCCAGCATCATCCAATGGAAAAGGGACTAGAAGACTAATCTGGTTGCGTGGATTATCGGTCATGAACTGCCCAACGTAAGGATGTTGGAGAATGACAGAAATATTCATTGATGCCAAGTATGACCCATGTCCGACCCCACTTACGAGCAAAAGTTGTGGACTTCCAATAGCTCCAGCACATATTATTACTTCGCCATTTATTCTTACATGGATTTCATGACGCCTTCCATTTGAATCATGATAAACAATCCCAGTTGCGGCTACACCTGTTATGAGCCAATTGAAAAGTCCAACTATTCAAAATCAGTAATAACCAGTNTTTTTTTTTCCCCTCTCAAAAGAAGTCAATAGCTAGCATGGGTGGAGCCAATATTTTTATCAAGTGGGTTCGAAACCAACATTAGTAATGTTTGTGTACAATCTCAGCAGGTTCATAATTAAAATTAGTGCTAAATCGTACTAAATAAGCACCAAGATTAATCCACATAGATATATTCTAGTATCAATAAGAGCATATAGTTACCTAATAATTTAGATTGTGAGAAGATAATCCGATCAACCGTAGCATGAACCACCACCCTCAAATTTTGAGGGTCCCCCTTGTTTAGGAACTCTACCGCGCCATGTCGTCTACCAGAATCATCAAAAGTCGAGCCACCAACTTTGGTGCCAAGAAGGTGTTCAACAGTAAAACCATTTGCCGGACTAACACCTGACTCTAATAAGGCACGGAATGTAGAATTTTGCCAAGTTTTTAAGCGTTCTGGAATAGACACAACACTATCTTCTACCCATTCATAAGCTTTTTCAACATTTTTCATATCCCATTCAATTTCAGTTTTGTTATAAAAGTAATCATCCGCTCTGGAATAAAACCCGAGATTTACCATGCTACTGCCTCCCAATACATTTCCTCTCGCATTTCGTATACCATCTTCTGAGGTGAAAGCTTGAGCGTATGAACTTTCCTCATTTGCATTTATGATGTTAGTTCGAGTGTTTATTTCATCTACGATGTTGGTTTTAGAATCCGCTACACCCCCTCTCTCAAGAAGTAGAACAGAATAATGTTCTGATAATGTGGCTGCTAATGGACAACCAGCAGTCCCCCCTCCAACGATTATGTAATCGTATTCTGGTAATGGGTTGAAATCTGTAGCTTCATATGTAAACGAAAGGTAACTTGCATCTGCATGACATTAAAGAAAGAGTTATATGTATTGACCAACAATTAAGTCTTTTGAATAATAACCATAATTAGCATAAATCAGCCCGTGTCCAATGTATGTATTATTATGTGCAGCCCCATAGGTGTGGCCGGTAGCCCAATGTGTGTGTTGAGGGGGGGGGGGGGGGG
>LBNU01038795.1:44748-78473 GCA_014162995.1 Artemisia annua
GGGGGGGGGTGGGTATGAGATTCTTCAATTGAGAGCCAAGTTGAAAACTCGCATGAAAACAACATTGGTGACCAGCCTTCAGGTACATTAATTCAGAGGAAAGGAATTTGCAAGAAAATGGTCACGTTCCAGCTTTTTAACTTTTTCGGCTGGTGTTCAACACTCTCCGGGCCACTGATTTCACATCTTGTCCTTAGGCGTGACGTTTCGGCTGGTCATCAACGTTTTGCAATAATATACGTGACAAGAAACTTATAATGAACTGCTTTCAGATTTTAGTTTGGTTATACTTGTTATATCTATTGTCTAAATCATGATAATTTGTGAAACTGATAATAAACTTGATGTTATCCTCTTAAAAAATAATCTCTTTATCATGATGTAGAACTTGGAACTCACTAACATGCATTGACATTATATTGCTCAAATTTTAGTTTCCCAGCTGCTAAACTTTCTTACATTAGCAAGTTAGTAACAGGAAAAAATCACGTACGTTTTACAAATTTTGGCTTATAAAGAAAATTACTCTTGTCAATTTGAGATTCTCTAAAAACGTTAAAAGAATGGATCCAGAAGGGTCGGAACCAGGATACAAAAGGACACATTTAAAATAAACTAAACAAGACTAAACACAATTTTTACGGACCGGGTACAGTTAAGAAAAATCCAGCTTTTCAACAAATTTAACACTACGTCACAATGATCCATGGGTGTCCCGGGACCCGAGTACCACTCTGGTTCCGTCACTGAATGCGAGAGAGGATCAACTTGCCTCGATGAGAACCAGGATGTAAGAAGCAAAGCACTTTGCACTGCAATCCGATTACAAAGTATATGAAAAGAGTGGTTTTGGTCTCATGAAACACACGAGTTTTAACCATTACAATACTGCGATGTGAAATGGGGAGAATTAGTTTTATAAATGTTAACGAAAGATATGATATGATCTTGCTATATATAGAAGAGAAACTTTGGTTAGGCGTGACCGGCAACATGTGTAGTCATTTAGGACAATCTAAGCGCAGTTCGAAAACCGGACCGGAACGAAAACCGATTTGGCCGAAACACTGGACTGAAAAGTGTTGGTGATTTTATATCACCAATATGATTTAAGTGTAATGGATTGACTTGGGTGACCAATGTGTAATCATGATAAATGTTCAACAAGTCGGGGGTTTGTGCGGAGTGCACACTTGTGTGACGTTATTATGATTATCGCCCCGAATCACGGGGGTCCGGGGGCAGCGCCCCCGGTAGCGGGGTTCCAGGGGCGGCAGCCCCTGGTAGCAGGGTCCAAGGGGCGGCAGCCCCTGGCTGGGGTCGAGCTGCCAGGTCAGCTGGAAAATTTTTTATTTGGTATAAAGTGCTATGTTAAAAACGCACTTAAAAATAAAAATTCCCGTTATTTGGACCATTTATTTTGCCTGCGAATTTAACTGAATTGTCGGTTATGATAACTGCTATGCAGTTATAACCGAACTTCAGTTTTTGGTCATAATTCTTTCTGGTTCTGTTTCATAAAATCAAAAACGCATTCTCAGTTCAAATCTGAGTTTTATCCGATTTGAGATTTCGATAGAACCATCGAAATACTTCGATCTGATAGTGTTTACACGACTCTCAGATTACTGTGATCCATATAATTTCTAACAAAAAGTTCGGTCCAGGTCCGGTTCGTCGGTTTGGTCCTGTCCAACAAAACACAATGGCCGGTTTTGTGTAAGATCGGACCGGACTGGACCGATGATCGAATATGAGGAAAATGGTGACCATAGACCGGACCGAAATACATTAGGTCTGGTCCGATCGGTCTAGTTCCGTCCGGTTTCTCGGTTCAGTCCGGTCCACGATCTATTATGCTTGGCCCTAGCATAACTTAGACCTGTCTAATGATTTCTATTTATATGTGACTAGACGAGTAATCGTGCATAACATCGACGGTAGTGACGGACCCACTAGGAGCCGGGTGTGGCACGAGGCCACACCCGATCTTGAGTCACAAAGTGTAATTTGTTTAAAAAAAGTATAGTTTTTTAGTACTTGCAACCCCGATAATATTTTTTACTAGTTTATTTCTTTATAGTGGAGCTTGAGTTTATTCCAAAAGTATTTGTCATGCAAATTGTAGTACTTATGATGAAAAAAATTATGCCAGACCCTTCTAAAAATATTTGTGCAACACCGAAGTAAAATTCTCAGGTCCATCCATCCCTAGGTGACGGCATATAATTTCGATGCAATCTGATTGCGTTGCTACTGCGTGTGTGTTTTTCATAGGTGATAATAGAATTATACATAATTTTGAAAAGTTAATTAATAATATATTGCAAACATACTATATTAATTTTTAGTTAATATAAAAGAAAATACTAATTTTGGAAGGATGAGAAATGAAAGTTGAAAAAAATATGTGGTATTTAAATTGTGTTTTGGGTATCAAGTAAATATTTAAATTTTTTGACTTAAGGGTGTTTAGTAGAATCATTTTGCATGTTTTTAAAGTTTTTTTTTAGAGAAATGATTTTTCTTTATATATAGTAAGGCCATGTTTCTTTTTTACTAGATGGGGAAGAATAGTGGAGCCTACTCCTATATAAGCCTCCTATTCATGAGGTCTTGAGTTATTTTGCCTTGTTAATATAGACTCATTAACAGAAAAAGTGGGCCTCATTTAAAAAAATAATACTATTAAATTAGTGAAACCTACTATCCTTCCCAATCTAGTAAAAAAGAAACACCCCCGGTATTTTTTGAGAGTTTCTATGAAACTAATTATATATCCACATGCTATTTTTTTTTTGACTTAAAGGTGTTTAGTAGAATCATTTTATTTCTTTTTCAAGTTTTAAAAAAAAATGATTTTTCTCTATATATGGTAACTATTTTTTAAGTGTCTATCAAATATTCATATCCACATATGCTAAACACTAATTTGAACCAAACTCTAAAGATGGCGTACTTTTTGTAACTTAAATTTTGTACCTTCAAATTGAGAAAAAGGTACTTTGGCATGCCAACCCTATCACTTACTAGTAGCCTATTTTCTCTTTGTGGTGGCACTTCTGGAAATATAGGAACGCGGTTTTATTCTCCTTGAAGAAGCCTAAAAAAGGATTGAACTTTGATAGTTTTGTCTCTCAAACTTGGTTTTTGTTGAACAATATAGGTAGGATTTGGGTGGCTTGGTTAAAAGACCCATTAAACGCTATTTTGTTCGTTTAACTTTTTTCCCCTAGCTTCTTTGCTAGCTTTTTCATAATATTCTGCCGTTCAAAAAATAAAAATAAAATTGACAAAGGTGCAGAATAGCGAATGGAATTTCCTCCATTTGTAAGAATTTCGAAACACTAATTATTCCCTAAACTTATAAACTTAATGGCAACGGCATTGTTGTAAAATTAAAGGATTTTATTCTTAAGTATTTTCTATTTCTTTATCGTTGATAAACTTTGAGTTTTTTTTTTTTTTTTTTTTTTTTTTTTTTTTTTTTTTTTTTTTTTTTTTTTTTTTTTTTTTTTTTTTTTTTTTTTTTTTTTTACAGATGAATATTTGTACCTACAAAAGGAGAAAAAATGGTACTTTGTTTCACCTTTTCTAGTTCCCCATGCCAACCCCATCATGTAAGATTAACCTCAAATTCTTGTGAAAACAATGTTATCTAGACACAAAACATCTTATTCTGCACATGCACTAAAGTTTTGCAACCATCTTAAGAGCAACGGGTACAAGGGCTGTTGGCTTGAGCCATCACCCTCGGCACCATCCTATGGCGCGAGACACCACACCGAGATTGGGCTGGTGGGTCTTGGCGTCGTGCTCACCAGCTCACGCCGAAGCAATTTTTTATTTATTCATTTATTTATTATTATTATTATTATTATTATTATTATTATTATTATTATTATTATTATTATTATTATTATTATTATTATTATTATTATTATTATTATTATTATTTGTATTTTGTGACGTGTTTGTGTTGTGATGTGTTTGTTTTTGTGTTTGTGATGTGTTTCTGTAATACTGTGATGCTTTTTTCTTTTCTTTTTTTTCTTTGTGTTTGCAGGTGGCTAAGGAAAAAGACGACCAATATTAAGGGGGTGCTTGGTAGGGGGTTAAAGGGGTGGGGAATGGGTAAGGTATTCAATTAGGGCCCACCTCACTCATTATTTTGTGCTTAGTTAGTGAGTGCAAAGGGATTGATTACCCCGTAGTGGGTAATCAACCATTATAGAGTAAATTGGGGGTATTGCAAAACTTCAGCATCGGAACCTTGTGAAGCTTCTTGGATACTGCATTCATAGAAATGAATTAATTTTGATTTATGAATACATGACTAACAAAAGCTTGGACATGTATCTCTTTGGTTTGACTCCATCGCGCATCTCCATATATATGACTTCAGTCTTGTTTTTTTAAAACTTTATATAGTAAGATATTTCTTTTTATCAGATGAAACCAAAAGTTTGATGCTTGACTGGCCTAAGCGTTTTCACATTATTCATGGGATGGCTCGAGGTATTCTATATCTACATCAAGATTCCCGCATTCAAATTATCCACAGAGACCTCAAGGCAGGGAATATTTTGCTGGACGGTGACATGAATCCAAAAATATCAGACTTCGGCCTTGCTAGAAAGTTCGTAGGACATGATGTCGATGCAAAGACAAAAAAAGTGGTTGGAACTTAGTAAGAATCCATAACATGTTGTCCATTGACATAACTTTATTACATTTTCCGCTTACACTAATATATCAGCTTATTTCTTTCAACATTTCTGCAGTGGTTACATTTCTCCCGAGTATGCAGTGCACGGGCGATTCTCTATAAAGTCGGATGTATTTAGTTTTGGTGTTATGGTGTTGGAGATTGTTAGTGGGAAGAAAAACAGAGAATTCTCTCACGAAGATCACAGAGACAACCTTCTTGGACATGTAAGTTAGCTTAATACTAAATTCAAATATCATGACCGAAAGCTACTGATTCGTTTTTGAACAACATCCTTTTAGCATATACTAAAATATGACTTTTGGTTCTATCTAGGCATGGAGACTGTACAAAGAAAACAAGAGTGTTGAGATCATGTGTGAATCTTTACGCTCCTCGTGTGTTGTCTCTGAAGTACTAAGATCAATACACGTCGCACTATTATGTGTGCAACTATGTTGTCAGTAGTTCTGATGTTGGTTAGTGAGAGGGCATTGCCTGAACCTAATCAGCCGGCTTTTTCCACTGACCAGAGTTGTCCTCAACTTGAGAACCCTCCATCCATTAATGAATGCACAATATCACTATTGAATGCAAGATAACACATTATTTGTAATGATTAGGTTTTTGTGGTTTCATATTTTTTATGTTTAATAGTTTATACTAGTTCATTTTTCAAGATTTGTATCCACTGTAAATAGAGGATATACCTCAAGGAATACAAAAAGTATATAATATATTTCTTATCTCTGATTTATAAGATGATATCAGAAGTAAAACTCGGGGTATGAGTCTACTAGCCTTGCCCGAAATCTTGTCTTGAACCCAAAAACATAATCGAGTAACACAATCATTGTAACACCCGAAACTAATAAATCAACACCACAACAAGTGTTGAGTGCTGCATATCTAAACAAAGTCAATACAAATGCAACTCAATAAATTAAACCTCCACATCGGGTTTGGGCCATAACTATTATATCATCTAATAATTTGTCCATCCTTGATGAAGACCAGCATAACATATTCTCAATGCTAGTTTCTAAAAGTAAATGACACGAAGTAAATTGATGGATGTATCAGACATCTGATATATGGATTTAATTAAGGAGACTAGATGACATCTTTTCATTAAAGGTTGAAGTTTCATGGAAATGAATCTGCTACGCTTTGCCACCCTCACAAGTCACAAAGACTATTGACACGGCATGGTCAACAAACTATTTACTACCCCGGCCCCTTCAATTTAAGCAAGCCACTGGAAAAAGGAAATCACAATCCCGATCAATCAGTTTATACAACAAAATATAATCAAAACACTTTGATAAACCTATCCAAGATATAACTCATACAACACTAAAACAATTATACTTGCAACATTAACAAATGATTCCAAAACATTTAATTACATAACTATCAACAGAGGAGCTAGTAAGAGATAAAGACAAAACAACAACAAAAGATATCAATAAAATTGACAATTAAGAGATATAACCTTCTGAGTTTGTTACATAATGTTACAAAATCGCCCCATATCATGTGGCTGAAGAATTTGCTTGGTTGTAAACATGCTCATACGTTCCAGATACTCTTCATTAACACCATTATCCTTGTAAATAAGAGTCCAACTTCCCGATTGATATCCCTCTTTGGTCTTTTAAGCAGTTGCATCACTTTTCGTCGTCACCAATCTCCAAAAACGGATTGTTAAGAAGCTCAGAGGCAGAAGGCCTAACTCGTTTCTGTCCGATACACTTTTCGATGAAAGCTTTTAATTCCGGATCCTTTACTTTGTTTAAGGCTAGAGGCATCACACCCTTTGTAACTTTGTGGTATATTTCAGCAATACAGTTGCATTCCATGTATGGTATCTCCATCGTATCCATTTCTAGTAAACACAATCCAAACGAATATATGTCTACTAACTCATTGTAATTCTCTTCGTACAGCTCGGGTGCCATGTACTCTGGTGTCCCTATCACAAATTTCGCCAAGTGGCTCTTTCCTGCTGTCGATGCTAAACCGAAGTCACCAATCTTAACCTGTTCATGTAAGTTAGAAGTCAGTAATCGTCTTACCAAACACTCCCGATCCCATATTCAAACCAAACAGAGATATAATAAAATGCACAAATAAACACGAAACTTGAAATCAGAGATCATATTTACCTTTCCAGTATTCCCATTGATGAAGCTGTTGCTACAATTGAGATCTCTATGAATGATGCATGGCTCGTGGGTGTGCAAATAATCCAAGCCTTTCAGAATTTGTCTTGACCACTTCTTTAAGACTTTTAATGAGACACACTTGTGTTTCTTCCTGTAATCTCTAAGATTTCCTGATACGCATGCCTCGGTAATAAAGTTCAAGTGGTTGTTCTCAGAATCCCTCCAAAAACCATAAAGAACTATGAGGTTTTCGTTCTTCAAAGTCTTTAGCAGTTTTATTTCTGAGAATAGTCTCTTTTTAGCATAATCGTCTTTATCAAACTCTTTCAGTTTTATCTGATTCCAAGCAATATCTCTACCTTCTTCCATATCAAATCCCCTGTACACATTTTTCATGGCACCAGAGCCTAAAAGTTCAGTGTAATGACCAAATCTTTCTGACGGGTCAACCTCAACAAATGGCTCTCTATCTTGATCAGAAACATCAGTACTTCCCTTCTTCATCTTAGATATTTTTTTTATTATTATTATTTTTTTTTGTAAATCCGATAATATCCAGCAGAATTGACAAGATGAACCTAAGTACAAAAGAAACGTAGATCATCTAAATGTACCACACTACGTTACATAATTCCAAACACTCTAACATCACAATAAACGAAGTAAGAAACAAAATAATGTGACTCTTGACTAGGCTTAAAAATTATTGTGATCACTGCAACTACACTTGATATTAGTGGTCCAAAAAGAAAAACACCCCTAATATTTCTGATTAAGTGAAGAAAAAATGTCAAATCCTAAGTAAGAACAAGAAGTGCATAGTTACCTAACAATTTAGGGTGTGTTTGTTTCATTAATATCACATCTTACCAGTAAGAGGTGGCTAGAAAGTCTAAATCTGAACGAAATAATGTTGTTTGTTTTTGCATAATCTCCGAATGATTTTAAGTGCTCGTTTCTGCAATTTATTTAATTAACTTATGTAAATATGAAACAAGACTTTTTATCATAAATATAACATAGTTAATAAACAATCAAATATATTATATTAACACGAGTCTTCGATCTCTTATCGAGTAAGAGGCAGTAAGACAAGTCTCCCACCTCTTACTGAGTAAGATGTTATATGTCTAACTGGGTCTGACTCAAAAGAAAAAAAACAAACAAGCAAAACGGCTGCCCACTTCTTACTGGTAAGAGTAAGAGGGCTAGTAAGTTGGTTTTTTTTTTTTTTTTTTTTTTAAACAAACACACCCTTAGAGTGCGTAAAGATAATTATATCAACTGAAGCATGAACCACCACCCTCAAATTTTCCGGGTCACCTTTGTTTAGGAACTCTACGGAGCCATGTATTGTCCCTGATCCNTTTTTTTTTTTTTTTTTTTTTTTTTTTTTTTTTTTTTTTTTTTTTTTTTTTTTTTTTTTTTTTTTTTTTTAAAACAAACACACCCTTAGAGTGCGTAAAGATAATTATATCAACTGAAGCATGAACCACCACCCTCAAATTTTCCGGGTCACCTTTGTTTAGGAACTCTACGGAGCCATGTATTGTCCCTGATCCATCAAATGCCGAACCATTTATTTTAGTTCCAAGAACGTGTTCAACACTAAAACCGTTATCTGGACCTATGCCCGATTCCAATAGAGCATGTAATGTAGAATTTTGCCCAAGTCCTTAAACTTTCAGGAATAGACACAACACTATTTCTACCCATTCATAAGCTTTTTCAACATTCTTCATATCCCATTCAATTTCTAATTTGTTAGAAAAGTAATCATCCGCTCTAGAATAAAACCCAATATTTATCATGCTACCACCTCCTAAGACATTTCCTCTCGCGTTTTGTATACCATCTTCGGAGGTGAAATCTTGAGCGTGTGAAATTTCATTGTTTGTGTTAACGATGTTAGTTACAGAGTTTTTTTTTGTATAAAATTTTTGGATCGGAATGTTCTACACCCTCACACTCAAGAAGTAGAACAAAATAATGTTTTGATAATGTGGCTGCTAAAGGACAACCAGCAGTCCCCCTCCGACGATTACGTAATCGTATTCAATCTGGTGATGGGTTGAGATATGTATCTTCATACGTAAACCTAAGGTGGTGTTTGTTTGTTAAGAGGCTCTGAATCTGAATCTGATTCGCACATCTGAATATGAATCTGATGCGTAAATGTCTGAATCTGAAACAAATAAGTGTGTTTGATTTTTTTGTTTTTTTTAAAACGTCCGAGTAACTAAAATTAATAGTGTTTGCAATGTAAATATTAAGCAATTTTATTATTCACAAACGAACAAAAAGAACAATATATTTTATCACAACTACATCAATTTAATTATTTTTTTATCACCCCTCAAAGAAACCCAGTTTGTTTCTCCCACCATGTATTCATCTTCATCAACACCTAACCTTATTCAACATCATACCCCAAGAGAAATATCTAATCCTTATTTATTTACAATAGAAAACCCTTTTTTCACTTATCATTATTGAAGATGTATTAACACCTACAAACCTTAGATCCGAGTCTGTAGTAGGCCGGAAACGGCATGATGGCTAGTGACTACATGGTGGACGATGACGGCGTGGTGGTCGGATGTGCAGTGGGGTGGTAAGAGCTTTGTATTCAAGTTTGATTTGTTGTGGAAAAAAAGTTGGAGTTATTAGTTTTGTTTCTTTTTTATCAATCAGAGGCAAAAAGATGCCTTTCAAAGTCTGGATCAACTAGAGAATTTATCCTTTGACCGTGTCTGAATAATAAAAAAAAAACAAACACTTTTTTCACCCAAAATCTCTGACCGAATCAGATATGTAGTCCATTAAGACCCTGTTAAGACATTTTAATAAAAAACAAACACCACCTTATATTGACCAACAAGCCGAGTTA
Organism: Artemisia annua; assembly: GCA_014162995.1. Classification (NCBI taxonomy): domain Eukaryota; kingdom Viridiplantae; phylum Streptophyta; class Magnoliopsida; order Asterales; family Asteraceae; genus Artemisia; species Artemisia annua. The sequence continues at coordinate 54,515 of LBNU01038795.1, forward strand.
TCTTAAATCAGCCCATGTCCAATACAACCCCAAAGGTGTAGTCCCATAATGAGGAGCGGACACTCTCCTGGCCGCTAAACATTGTCTTTCACATCTTGTCCTTTGGCGTGACGTTTTGCAACATTATACAATCATGTGACAAGAAATTCATGAGAAACTAACCAATGCTTTCAAGATTTTAGTTTGGTTATACTTGTTCTATTGTCTAAATCATGATAATTTGTTAGACTGATAATAAACTTAATGTTATCCTCTTAGAAAATAATCTCTTTATGATGATGAAGAACTTGGAACTAACGAATGCAGTATATTCTATAACTCAAATCTTAGTTTCCCAGCTGTTAAACTTTCTTACAAGAGTAACGTGTAAGAAATGACGCACGTTTTATAAACGTTGGCTTAGCTTATAAAGTACATTACTCATTTTAATTTATGATTCTCTTGAAAAGTTAAAAGAACAGATCAAGAAGGTGAACCTTAACTGTAATAACCACTTTTTTAAGACATTATGTTCATCAAATGGAGAGGAACGAATTGCCTCGATGAGAACCAGAATGTAAGAAGCAAAGCACTTTTTAGTGCAATCCAATTACAAAGTATATGAAAACAGTGGTTTTGGCCTCATGAAACACACGTCTTTTAACCATTATATTAATTACAATACTGCGATATGATGTGAAATGGAGAGAGTGGTTTTTCTGAATGTGATACGATCTTGCTATATATAGAAGAGAAACTTTGGATAGGTGTGACCGGCACCATGTATAGTCATTAAGGATGATCAATCAATTGTATGACTTAGATGTCTCTAATTATTTATGCTTATTGGTGATAAAAGGATTGTCTAACAAACCAATGGAGCATTAGTCCAATGGTTGGAGCACGTGTGCTTGAGTCAATAGGCCAAGGTTCAAGTTCTATCCTTAGCATTTGCTTCATATAGGTACTCACCTCCGCAAAACCTATGGGCACACTGGAGAGACTTTGTGGAATAAGAGCTCAGGGGTCCGAGTCTTGCCTCGTGCTCACTCCAGTTGGTGCCCCACTAGACTAGAAGAGTTGCCGGAGCTATTCCTTGTGGGGTGGACAATGGCCGGTGCCAAAAGGCACCCGGGGTCAGGGTGTTCCCGCCAATCTACATCTTTTTGTGAAATATGCAAGTAGCAAGTCAAGTAAATTTATTTATTAATGTGAGATCGAGTTTGCATCAACCATCCATGATAACACTAATTTGATACCAAACTCTAACGATGGCACTTTTTACAACTTCAAATTTGTACCTTCAAAATGAGAAAAAGGTACTTTCGCATGCCAACCCTATATATTTGTAGCCATGTTCTTTGTATAACATACCCATTATATATAGCAAGTTAGCACGAGCCAGCTACCAGTCAATTATCTGTACGTACGTCTAACAAGTCAAACATACGTAAAATTGACAAAGGTGTAAAATACTTAAATACCTAATGAAAATTTTTCTCATGGCAAGGTCATTGTTATACGAGTATATAGTTGAAGCATTTTATTCTTATATATGTTTGAAGAGTTTTGAAAAACATCGAGGAAAATGATTATTACGATTCTTTTTATATGTAGAAAACAGTTATAATGGAATCAACCGGAAGTGTACAATTTGGAGGTGTAAACGATTGGAGCTTTTTTTTTTTTTTTTTTTTTTTTTTTTTTTTTTTTTTTAATTTTTTTAAAAAGTATGGGGGTTCTTTTTTTTTTTGAACAAGAATAGAGGGAATGAAAATAATTTTCAATTGATCAATAACTAGGAGATTTACAAAGAGTATATATAGACAAATATTAGGGCAAAACCCTAATAGCTAACATGGGCCGTGGGCCTATTATGGGCTATATGGACATCCACATATAATTATTCATAATACTCCCTCTTGGATGTTCATATTATTAATACGCTTAGGAAATGCTGCCTCATTAAAAACCTTGTCAGGAAAACCCAGTGGGACAAAACCATGACTAAGGGAAAAAGAGTGCAGCGCGTATTATCTCCCTCTGATAACTACATCACTTGATATAGGTCCACGAAATAATCACTTGAACGATAAGTGTCTTGTCGCCTTTGATGTAACATTTCTTGAATATGGCAAAGCATGCTATATTATCTACATGCAATAGTTGGTATCTCCTTTCCAGAATTGATGTATGGTTTGAGGAAGTAGCCGCGATTGTAAGCTCTATCGAACGCTAGGAAATAATGCCGCCGCTTGTGAAAACATATCCAACTTGAGACCGATCATGGTAACTAAAACATATATCCTGCATCTGCAAAACTAACTAAACTTGTTTTGATGGGTTAGTAAAATATAAACCCATATCTCTTGCAAAAACTAACTAAACTTGTTCAATTTAATCTATTAGTATTCTCGAGAATCATAACACGTGATTTATGCATTCTATATTCCTTAAGGAATCTCAACATAAAATGAGCTCTTGTACTATCATGTTAGACACATTCTTATTTCTCATACTGCCAGACATAAAATCAATCTTTTCATCAATTATTTGTGTCTTTACATTCATTGGCCATTCATTTATAAAACTGCACTTCTTGCAGATATCCAAGATCCTCACCTTGTATTTATCATGCGCATTTTTATATACAATATTATCGACGTCGTTTCAGTTCTTTTCGATTCCACACTTTACTAGACATTATATTCTATCATTTGTTGAGATCTCAAAGTTTTTCACGTACCCGGGGTTTTCAATAACCTTCATGTCTAGTTTCTCTTTAAGAGAATATTATGGGGTCTTTATTACCTCGATTCGACCATCTTAATTTTCTTAATTGCTCCATTTTATCTTTTTATTCGAGGACTTTTATTCGGAATCGATTAGTCTATCACGCTGCAGACGTGTCATAGACTTACTACCAATCATTAATTTTAATGCTGGGACACACATTATAAATGGAGCACTAGCAGCGTATGATCTAGTCACTTAATTTCGGTCACTAAACTTTTCTAAACTTGTCTGGCAATTGCTAGATCTGATAAATGAATTGTCCCATTTCATATTCGTGTGAGGATCAACATTATAATTCATTCTAAATTTTCCGCTGCTCAATCTCTCCCTCTGAATGAATTATCAGTTTCAACATCCCATTTCTCACAATTACAAAATCTCACATGGGAAATATGGTTTGTGACCAAAACCATTATAACGGGGAGGATTCATTATATATTGTTGGCAAGATGCGATTCATATGTCATAACATGCCCCATAAACTAAAAGTTTTGTTCTCACAATATTATTGGCTTTGCAATCAACTGAAGACGTTTTATAAACGTTTCAACAAAAGCAATTCGCGTATGAACATGGGCTACTTTTATGTTCAACACTTATTCCAATAATCGCCCAATACTTGGAAGTAATCACCACCATTCTCAATGATTTAATTTGGAAAACCGTGCTCGCATTTTATAAGTCGAGCCATTAACCACGCTAACCTTAAGTTGCGTATTTGATGATCATTTTGACGATGCATCGATTTTAAAACTCAAAATGATCCACATGGCGGATGTATAGGCCTGAATACATCCCCTTTATATTTTTTTTTCCAAAACTTTATATGACAAAATCCTTAGTGGTGACAGATGAACAATCAACTTCCAATGAGAACAATCAAATCTATCTTTGAAGAAAGATATGGTTCTTCTATACATTCGCATCATTATTGAACCGGGATGGTCTAACCGGTCATGTCACTCAATAAAATAATCCTGGCTCATAACTTTAGTTTATGACCACATGTGCTTTGATTGCACTTTCTATGTAAAGATTAAATAATATGGAGATTTTAATACAACATCACATTTCTCCAATCAAATTGATATAAGCACTTTCATAATTTTCACATACTTTAATATATTATTCATATTAGCCTATAGCATTATCAAATAATAAAGCATATTCCATACTAGCAAAGTATGCCATATATCAATTAATCTAATGTTTTACATGCAAACAAATAAAACCATATGACAAATAAGTCACGTAAAAAGACAACTAAGATAATGTATTCCATTAGAATCACATGTATATAGAGGTCGATTGTGTTGTTTAGAATATTAATTACATGTGTTCGGTCACTAAATGATCGTTGTTTTATATGTTAGTTCTCGATGTCCGTATTAAACTTAAATTTGGTCTCGTATTGGAGTAATATATTATATAGTATGAGCATTCTACAGTACAAGATTAATTCTGTAAACATTTATGTTTCGAAATAAAGCATTAGCTAGCTGCTTAACCATGCTTGCATGTAAATAATGGAGCTAGTCAATGTATTTGTCAAGAAAGAGATTAACAAAAGCATGGTGTAAAAATAATTGTGGATTTAATTATTAAAACATATAGTTAAGATTAAATACCCACGTACTACTATAATCGTTACGTACATCACAAAGCAAAATCTAAATCCGTGTTTATGAGGTTAAAGAGTCAAACACATAACAATATACACACAAATATGCTTACCTTTTAGGTTTATATAGGACACCTCATGAGTCACAAAAATAATTTTATATAGGCATGTAATATTACATATAAAGTAATATTTGTAAATTCTACATAGACATCATAATAATTAAAACCATGTTATATGGAAGCATATATCAAATATTGAACAAATCATGATAGTTAGAGAGAATTACTCACTTTATACGCGTGTCAAAACTCTAAACAAATTAAAACCAATTAAGCTAGATTCGCAAAAGAAACATGCCCACATAGGAAGATATAATCACTTAGAATAAATATCAAAATCCATTTATATGAGAAGTTTTATAAGTTATAATATTAGTCACATGTCATGAGTGACAAAATCATTTAAGATGTAACTATAATCATCTCTAAAACATATACTAACAAAACTGTACATGTTGCATGTGTTAAGTAGTTAAGATTTTAACTTACCTATGTTAACATATAGTAGTATGCTAAAATCATAAAATCATTATCGTTTAAGAGTTTAATGTAGATAGGACAATTCATATGACAACTTCAAAGTTTTTTTGTCTATTAATTATAAGTTATAATACTGATGTGTTACGATCTAGTCTTAAGGCAGCCTCTCTAAATCAAAAGACAATATACGATCAAAAGGAAAAAACCGTAACTAAAAGAAAACGTATAATTTACAACCACCGATAACTTATTATACACTATATACTACTCGACACCAATTATAAATTATATAAATTGAACCCGTAAAGAAAGTATATTCAACGATCACATAAAACAATACAATACATAAACTATTGAAATTTGAAAGCAACAATATAGTACGAACAGTAAAGATAAAAGCAACTATTGAAACAATACATGGTATGTCAGATTCAGATTGTTTATTAATGTTATTAGTATCATTCAACATTGACTTTTTAGATAATAGCACGGACATAAAGATAAAATAGTTAAAGACGTACCAGAGTAAATCGAAAGTAGAAAGCAAAACAAAAGAAAAGAGCGTGCTGATAACGTGTTGTGAACAAGAATAGAGGGAATGAAAATAATTTTCAATTGATCAATAACTAGGAGATTTACAAAGAGTATATATAGACAAATATTAGGGCAAAACCCTAATAGCTAACATGGGCCGTGGGCCTATTATGGGCTATATGGACATCCACATATAATTATTCATAATACTTTTCTTTTAATGCCTCTTATTGGGGAAGAGTAGTCTTTTTTTTACCTTTGTGATATAGAGGATTTAAGACAAATAAGTGGACCCCAACAAGAAAATAACATTAATATATTGCTTGGGTCCACACATCTTAGCACTAAGACTTTCTAAGAATAAAAAGAAACAACCCCTTAGTCAGGTAACTCGGGCCAAGCTCTATAGAGCCTCAAGCTTGAGCCGAGAAAATGAGCTCAAAATATCTAGCGAGTCGCGCCACTAACAAAAAAAATGTCACTTTACCACACTAATTTGTACACATTTTTAAAAAGTGCGTAAAATTTTTGAGTTTATTAACATTTATAAATGTTTAAAAATTTTGGTTACATAAATAAGTGTAAACAACTTGGAAAAACAAAAAAGTTTCCACACTTATATTTGTTTAAAAAAAAAAAGAAAAAAAGAAAAACCGTCTACACTTTTAAGTATGGAGAAATCTAGAATTTGTCCACACTTATAAGTAATAACAAACTAGTTTTTTTTAACTATAATAAAATTCAGTAATCGAAAATTTAACTAAGAGTACTATGATAACTTTGATCAAGTTTAACTATTTTTTTTAACTAACAAACAATTAGTTAAAAAAGAAAAGAAAAAAGATAGACAAACAAATAATGTGGGTTACTTTTTTGGTCGCAAAGACTTTTGATTTAAGATGGTATTAACTTTGGGTCATGATTTCATGATGGGCTACCAAGATAAGGGGTTTTTTACCATGTGGTTTAGTTTTAGTGATTGTTAGTATCAATTCTAATGGGTTCAAGTTCAAGGAAATTTTTAATAGTATTGCTAAAGCCTTTTACAATATCCTCATACTAATCCTCTTACACACATAAAATAATATTATACTCCGTATATTTTTTCCCGCTCATTCTCTTTTTGCATTCAAACCGTCAGTTACGACTTATTTGATTTTCGCCTTGTATTAACTCACATTTTTTGGCTTATTTTTAAACTTTTCAGCTCACATAATTATTTTATAACTTTTCAGGACATAATGAACTTATGTAAGCCGAAATGTTTCAAAATAAGCCACAAAAAGAAACACAAGCCCAGAACCAAATGCCATAAGCCGAAACAAACACCCCCATCGAGTGGTAAAGTAGTAAACTCATCTTTTCGTCCAAAGTCCAAACCACCCCCATCGAGTGTTTCATAAATCATAATTCGAACTTATGAAACACAAACCCAGAACCAAATAAGCCATGAGCCGAAACAAACACCCCAACCCTCGAGGGGTAAAGTAGTAAACTCATCTATTTGTCCAAACCACCACCCCTAAAACCACGTTTACACCCAAACAATATTCATCACAACTCACAATTCCAACACCAAAAACCAAAAATGAAACAAACACACCCAATTCTTCTAGCCCTCTTTCTTCTTCTATCCACCTTCACAACCAACACATCAGCTTTATCAGTAACCGTAAACGACGTCGAATGCGTATACGAATACGTACTCTACGAAGGCGACACCATCTCCGGTAACTTCGTTGTTGTCGATCATGATATCTTCTGGAGCTCCGATCATCCTGGCATCGATTTCATTGTGAGCCTCTAGATCTGTTTAGCTTGTTGAAAATTGACTAGATTTGAATTGATTTGACTTGATTAGTGAATTTTTAGGGTTTTGGTGAAGTGGGTTGACCTAATTTTTTAGATTTTAGGGGTTTGATTAGGTATTGGTGAATTTTAGTTTTTGTTAGAATTGGATAAATTGGAAGTGATTTTGAGTTTGATTAGTTTTTTGGTCATGATCATGTTTGAGATCTTGTCGAAAAACTTCGACAAGGTGGTTTTCGAAGATAACCTTGTTTGAGGTCTTGAGAAGAATTGGAACGTGATCGTGACCAAGGTTTTTACAATGTTGTAGCATTGTCTAGATCGATGCTCGGCAACCATATTCTGGATTGAAATTTTAGGGATTTTATGGTTGTTATGTTAGATTAGGGCTGAGCAAATCAACTGAACCGACCAGACCGACCGAGAAAACCGACCGGACCGACCGAACCGAAGGAGCAGCGGTCCGGTCTCGGTCCCAACTTTTTCCTTATTTCGGTCTCGGTCCGGTCCAGTTCGGCGTACAAACCGATGATTTTGCCTTCTTGGACCGGACCGACCAAAGGATTGGACTGGACCGGACCAACCTGGATCGGACCGAACACATTCTGTCCGGTCCTCGGTCTAGGTTTTTGGGCTATTTCGGTCTCAGTCTTGGCCAGTCTGGTCCGGTCTTAGACCGATGCTTACCCCTAGTTTTAGATAACCGCCACCAAATGAAGGTAAGGTACTTGACCTCCTCACAAGAGATCTAAGGTTGAAACCTCACCTAGGTAAACATTTGGTTAGGCCACGTACATCTGAGTCAAAAGACTTGCCCTCTCCGGGTAACTTGATGAGAGAAAACTTCATCTGTTTACCATTTATATTTACTATGTTTAGATATACCGTTGATTTGCTTGGGTGGATAAACTTTATTAGTTGGTGTTATATTGTGGGCGTTTGTTTGAGGTTTTTAAGTTCGTATGGATTTCGGTTTAGCTATTTTGTTTCTTTTATTTATTGGTTGATGAAGGGTTTTCTTGTTTTGCTTCTTTCTATTTGGAAATCTGGAAAGATTGTAGATATGCATTGCTTAACAATGAGACTTGCAATATATTTTATACGAGTACTTTTCATAGTTAAATAGCATATTGTCTAGATTCTCTCCAATGGCAAAAGGAAATGTTGTTTAGGTTTCACACTTTCACTAATTAGTAATCACATTGGCCCGTGAATAATGTCTCATCTAGATGTTTATATATGACAATATATTTTTTACAATTTAGAAATGGGGAATTGTAAACACATTAATATCATAATTAAATACACCCCTTTTTTTCACCTGCTACTTCAAGCCTAAATCACTTATGATTCATCCTTGATGAGTATCTATAGAGTTATCATAAAACACATCTACAATGGAGAGGATGATAACAACCATCAATATCAACCTTGATTTATATCCAAAAGTTCTACTCTAGTGGTTTTGACCGACATTAAAGTTGTGTGATATATGTTTGTTAGGTTGAATTGGATGAGAGTTGATTTAACTTGTATGTTTTTAGGCCTTTTTCTTGAGGAATCTGTGATTTTATGGTAGAAAGTTGTAGATTGGACCAAAGTTTTGGGGATTTATGCTATTTATGCTTTGATAGTTGATGGATTTGCTTTAGTACATGACATCCTTTTGTTTGACGTTTATGAATACGTATATATGAATGGATTTCAGTTTATCTACCTTGTTCCTCTGATTTTCGGCTTATATTTTCGTATGTTGTATATGTGAAATTTGGGTTTATATGATTTTCTATTAAATTGTTATGTATGTTTGATCTTGTTAGCTCTGAAGCTATGTAGAAATTGATGGAGCAAAAAGAGTTTATGGATATAAACGAAGGCTTATATTACTTGTTATCAATTATCACTCTGTCTGCATAGGTTGTATGGATAGTCTTGCATCATCTAATAAGATGATTTGAAATAAATGTAGTCTTGAAGTTGCAGGGGAAAAAATAGTTGTGTATGGTTATAGTAGTTGGGTGATCAAAATTCCTATTTTTACTTTGAGTTTCGTATGATGTGTTGATATTCCCACATGGATTGTTGGTTGTCTTAATTGTCTATATTAAACATGCATGTGCTGTTTGTCTATTTTAAACATGCATGTGCCGATGTAATATGAACCGATTGACATTAAGAAGTACTCAGTATGAAATTTATTCTATCTAAAATTATATAAATATAACATTTGTGAAGAAAAAAAAAATGTGAGAGGAGTTACTGTAGCATGTTTCACTGTTCCTAATCCCCCTCACATGGTTACTGTTCATAAGAAAATTAATAAGATAATTCTGCCCCCTATGAGCACTTTCCATTAGAAAACTCCATATACATTCAGATTCTTTTCAAGGCGAAAGAAAATCTTGATTAGGTTTCGCCAATCACATTGTCTCTTGAATGGTATCTCTTCAGCAAAGGTGCCTTATAATCTTGGCGTGAATATTAAGACATGATGCATATTGTAAGAATGGGGAATTTCAAACACATAAATATCATAATTTAACACACCTATTTTGTTTCTTGCACTTCTGAGCCTAAATTTCTTATAAACCACCTTTGATGATACTGACCAGTGACCACAACCATCATTATCAGCTTTGATTGAAATTTAAAAGCTCTTACTGGCTTCTTGGATAACTTACACGAAAGTTAGGGAAGATAGTATTGATCATGCTCCCCCATGTCCTAAGTGGCTGCTGTAGTTTTTTGATCTTTGGATGTTAAGTCTAGCATTTTCAGCTTTCATTTCTTCTTTAAGGTTTCTTAACTGCGTTCCGTTTCGTTTAAACCTTACTACATTTATATTGCTCAACAGACAATTAAGTTTAGTTGTGTCATTCAAATAATTGACTTCTTTCTCATCTACTACGTATTTGTTTGCTTGTTTGATCATACAATGTCATCCAAAAACACTTTTTAGATTAGGTCCAGGTAAATTCAGGGTCCAGTTACGTATGTGACTCTCTAAAGCTTGAATATAAAATAATCTCTCATACAAATACTGGATATTTTTTTCTAATAGACATTGACAAAAAGACAAATGGTTTGGACTTCTGTAAGTATATCGACTTTTACTAAGTGTCCATTAGGAAGAATTTTTGGTGGAAGTGCTCAAGTGCAGGACATTAGCTGTAAGAAAAATGGCTGTAAAATAACTAAGGATAAAAAACTCTACCAGTGAGACAGTATCAAGTATGCTTTGATTCTAGAATAAAGATAATCATCCTATCATTGTTGACCTGTAAATTGATTTCTATCATGCTATAATATGTTTTTTAAGCTATGATATGTATTCACCATCTTTTTGAAATAGAAACAGGTTTTGTCGACAGTTTGGTGTTTTCATCTCAACATAATTTAGTTTATTCTGTGTATATATTGAGTTTTTGGTTTGTTTCAGGTGTCATCTCCTGGAGGGAATGTAGTACAAACTCTGAAAGGAACATCTGGGGAAAAATTCGAGTTTAAGGCTCCAAGAAGCGGAATGTACCAATTCTGTTTTCATAATCCGTACTCAACTCCAGAGACTGTCTCTTTCTACATCCATGTTGGTCATATTCCCAATGAACATGACCTTGCAAAAGATGGTTTGTAGAACTTCTCTTATTTATGTTCCTGATGAAGCAATCATTCGTCATTACTGTTTTGTAAAGCTGAAAAATTGTGTTTCCAAATAACATCATTCATAAGTTTACAGCTGTTATACACATAATTAGTCAGCTGGAGAGTTATGTTTTTCATGTTTTTAAGATTCTCTTTATTGTTTCCAGAGCATTTGGACCCTGTCAATGTGAAAATTGCTGAATTGAGGGAGGCATTGGAATCTGTTACAGCCGAACAGAAATACTTGAAAGCCCGTGATGCTCGACATCGCCATAGTAAGTTCCTTGAACTCATCATATAATTTGTGGCTCATCATGAGCTATATATGTATCATTGGTAAGATTTGTTCTATATTGTGTCGCTTTCGAATTGCGTTTCCTAGGTCCATTATAGTTTGTGAAATCTAAGTTCATGATTTCCATAAACAATTTGAAACAATCATGATCTAACCACATGTCAGCATTTGAAGTTCAAGAAACAAATGATTGCTCTTAAACTTACAAAAAACAAATGAGAAATCAACTACATGTCAGCATATGAAGTTCAAGAAATTTTAGTTGGTAACTGAAAGATGTGCTTCTCAATAAAGTAAATTTACACCAACCATCAGTATTATCTGCAAACTCACCATTTTTTCTTTTGAAATAACAGCATCGTTAGGAGGAGATATTATATACGTTAAATCACACTTTTTATATAAAGATTTCAAAAGAGTTGTTTTTGAAGAACCCTAATTAGAAGGTGTTCACGTTCTTTAGAACATAAGGATATTATATGTACATAGATTAGAAAACTTAATATTCGAAAGAATACATGAGTGGCATACAATTGAAAGAAAGTATCTAGAAAACAGACCATAGCCTTGAAAGATATAAGCACAACTTAAAAGGTGTAACAAGCTATGCTGATCTATGGTTGACAGTTGACTAATGTTGGTTGGTGTTTGTATCTTGTGCAGCAAATGAAAGCACACATAAACGAGTAATCTTTTACACAATTGGAGAATACATTTTGCTGGCACTTGCAAGCGCACTCCAGGTGGTTTACATACGTCGGCTGTTTAGCAAGTCAGTTGCATACAACAGGGTCTGAGCTAACCCTAACACTGGCTCTGTATCTTTCTTATATAGGTTAGAACTCGGGAACATTAACTAACATTTATGTTGGTTCCTTGTGATGTTATTTATCGTCAAGAGTTTTTTTAGCGTTTTAATTTTATACAGACTTGAATGAAATGCAATATTACAAATTTGAAGTCTAAACTTACCCTCTTTCAAAGTTATTTTTCTGTTCTGTCAGTGAATTCGTTGACAATTCTAGATTATGATCCAACATTGACATGCAAATCTGACCAATCAAAAAGCTTGATTCGTTAGACGATCAGATACATTATGCTAGTGACAGACAACCTCAAAAATGAAAATTCTCTGTAACCCCACATCATCATATGATAGAGGTTTTCACCATGTGGTTTAGTTTTAGTGATTGTTAGTATCAGTTCTAATGGGTTCAAGTTCAAGGAAATTTTTGATAGTATTGCTAAAGCCTTTTACAATATCCTCATACTAATCCCGTATATTTTTTCCCACTCATTCTCTTTTTGCATTCAAACCGTCAGTTACGACTTATTTGGTTTTCGCCTTGTATTAACTCACATTTTTTGGCTTATTTTTAAACATTTCGGCTCACATAATTATTTTATAAATTTTCGGGACATAATGAACTTATGTAAGCCGAAATGTTTCAAAATAAGCCACAAAAAGAAACACAAGCCCAGAACCAAATGCCATAAGCCGAAACAAACACCCCCATCGAGTGGTAAAGTAGTAAACTCATCTTTTCGTCCAAAGTACAAACCACCCCCATCGAGTGTTTCATAAATCATAATGAACTTATGAAACACAAACCCAGAACCAAATAAGCCACAAGCCGAAACAAACACCCCAACCCTCGAGGGGTAAAGTAGTAAACTATCTTTATGTCCAAACCACCACCCCTAAAAAACACGTTTACACCCAAACAACATTCACAACTCACAATTCAACCAACACCGAAAATGAAACAAACACACCCAATTCTTCTAGCTCTCTTTCTTCTTCTATCCACCTTCACAATCAACACATCAGCTTTATCAGTAACCGTAAACGACGTCGAATGCGTATACGAATACGTACTCTACGAAGGCGACACGATCTCCGGTAACTTTGTTGTCGTCGATCATGATATCTTCTGGAGCTCCGATCATCCTGGCATCGATTTCATTGTGAGCCTCTAGATCTGTTTATCTTGTTGAAAATTGACTAGATTTGAATTGATTTGACTTGATTAGTGAATTTTTAGGGTTTTGGTGAAGTGGGTTGACCTAGTTTTTGGATTTTAGGGGTTTGATTTAGGTATTGGTGAATTTTAGTTTTTGTTAGAATTGAATAAGTTGGAAGTGATTTTGAGTTTGATTAGTTTTTGGGTCATGATCATGTTTGAGGTCTTGTCGAAAAACTTCGACAAGGCGGTTGTTGAAGACAACCTTGTTTGAGGTCTTGAGAAGAATCCGAACATGATCAATGCTCGGCAACCGTATTCTGGAGGCTTGCAAGACGTCCCATATGAGTTGGGCGGTTGAGGTGACCTTGTGGTGATATTGAAGTTGTGTGATATTTGATTAATATGTATATTAGATTATGTTTAATTGATTTGTTTATTGTTGAAGTTGGATGACTTAAGTTTTACGGGTTGGTTGGAGGAGTTTGATTTGAGGGTAGAAAGTTGTAGATTCGATTGAAATTTTAGGGATTTTATGGTTGTTATGTTTAGATAACTGCCGCCAAATGAAGGTAAGGTACTTGACCTCCTCACAAGAGGTCTAAGGTTCAAACCTCACCTAGGTACACATTTGGTTAGGCCGCGTACATCTGAGTCAAAAGACTTGCCCTCTCCGGGTAACTTGATGAGATAAAACTTCATCCGTTTACTGTTTATATTTACTATGTTTAGATATACCGTTGATTTGCTTGTGTGGATGAAGTTTATTAGTTGGTGTTATATACCATGGGCGTTTGTTTGAGGCTTTTAAGTTCGTATGGATTTCGGTTTAGCTATTTTGCGTCTTTTATTTATTGGTTGATGAAGGTTTTTCTTTTTTTGCTTCTTTCTATTTGGAAATCTGGAAAGATTGTAGATATGCATTGTTTAACAATGAGACTTGCAATATATTTTATACGAGTACTTTTCATAGTTAAATAGGATATTGTCTAGATTCTCTCCGGCAAAAGGAAATGTTGTTTAGGTTTCACACTTTCACTAATTAGTAATCACATTGGCCCGTGAATGATGTCTCATCTAGATGTTTATATATGACTATATTTTTTACAATTTAGAAATGGGGAATTGTAAACACATTAATATCATAACTAAATACACCCCTTTTCTTTCACCTGCTACTTCAAGCCTAAATCGCTTATGATTCATCCTTAATGAGTATCTATAGAGTTATCATAAAACACATCTACAATGGAGATGATGATAACAACCATCAATATCAACCTTGATTAAAATCCTAGTGGTTTTGACCGACATTGAATTTGTGTGATATTTGTTTATTAGGTTGAATTGGATGAGAGTTGATCTAACTAGTAAGTTTTTAGGCCTTTTTCGTAAGGAATCTGTGATTTTATGGTAGAAAGTTGTAGATTGGACCAAAGTTTTGGGGATTTTGCTATTTATGTTTTGTTAGTTGATGGATTTGCTTTAGTACATGACAATCCTTTTGTTTGACGTTTCTGAATACGTATATATGAATGGATTTCAGTTTATTTACCTTGTTCCTCTGATTTTTGGGGTTATTTTTTCGTATGTTGTATATGTGAAAGTTGGGTTTATATGATTTTCTATTAAATTGTTATGTATGTTTGATCTTGTTAGCTCTGAAGCTATGTGGAAATTGATGAGCCAAAAGAGTTTATAGATATAAACCAAGGCTTATATTAGTTGTTATCAATTATCACTCGGTCGGCGTAGGTTGTATGGAAATAGTCTTGCATCATCTAATATGATTTGAAATAAATGTAGTCTTGAAGTTGCAGGGGAAAAAAGTAGTTGTATTTGGTTATAGTAGTTGGATGATCAAAATTCCTATGTTTACTTTGAGTTTCATATGATGTGTTGATATTCCCACATGGATTGTTGGTTGTCTTACTTGTCTATATTAAACATGCATGTGCTGGTTGTCTATTTTAAACATGCATGTGCCGATGTAATTTGAAGGTTACAAAAGATGTCTCTTCATCATGGAAATAATATGGATATGAACCGTTTGATGTTAAGAATTACTCAGTATGAAATTTATTCTATCTAAAATTATATAAATATAACAATTTGTGAAGGAAAAAAAAATGTGAGAGGAGTTACTGTAGGATGTTTCAATGTTCCTAATCCCCTCACATGGTTACTGTTCATAAGAAAATTAATAAGATCATTCTGCCCCCTATGAGCACTTTCCATTAGAAAACTCCATATACGTTCAGATTCTTTTCAAGGCGAAAGAAATCTTGATTAGATTTCGCCAATCACATTGTCTCTTGAATGGTGTCTCTTCAGCAAAGGTGCCTTATAATCTTGGCGTGAATATTAATTATTAAGACATGATGCATATTGTAAGAATGGGGAATTTCAAACACATAAATATCATAATTTAACACACCTATTTTGTTTTCTTGCACTTCTGAGCCTAAGTTTCTTATAAACCACCTTTGATGATACTGACAACAACCATCATTATCAGCCTTGATTGAAATTTAAAAGCTCTTACTGGCTTCTTGGATAACTTACATGAAAGTTAGGGAAGATAGTATTGATCATGCTCCCCCATGCTAAGTGTCTGCTGTAGTTTTTTGATCTTTGGATGTTGAGTCTAGCATTTTCAGTTTTCATTTCTTCTTTAAGGTTTCGATAAACTGCGTTCAGTTTCGTTTAAACCTTACTACATTTATATTGCTCTACAGACAATTAAGTTTAGTTGTGTCATTCAAATAATTGACTTCTTTCTCATCTATTTGTTTGCTTGTTTGATCATACAATGTCATCCAAAAACACTTTTTAGATTAGGTCCAGGTAAATTCAGGGTCCAGTTACGTATGTGACTCTCTAAAGCTTGAATATAAAATACTCTCTTATGCAAATTCTGGATATTTTTTTCTAATGGACATTGACAAAAAGACAAATGGTTTGGACTTCTGTAAGTATATCGACTTTTACTAAGTGTCCATTAGGAAGAATTTTTGGTGGAAGTGCTCAAGTTGCAGGACATTAGCTATAAGAAAAATGGCTGTAAAATAACTAAGGATAAAAAACTGTACCAGTGAGATAGTATCAAGTATGCTTTGATTCTAGAATAAAGATAATCATCCTATCATTGTTGACCTGTAAATTGATTTCTATCATGCTATAATATGATTTTTAAGCTATGTTATGTATTCACCGTCTTTTTGAAATAGAAACAGGTTTTGTCGACAGTTTGGTGTTTTCATGTCAACATAATTTAGTTTATTCTATGTATATATTGAGTTTTTGGTTTGTTTCAGGTGTCATCTCCCGGAGGGAATGTAGTACAAACACTGAAAGGAACATCTGGGGAAAAATTCGAGTTTAAGGCTCCAAGAAGCGGAATGTACCAATTCTGTTTTCATAATCCGTACTCAACTCCAGAGACCGTCTCTTTCTACATCCATGTTGGTCATATTCCCAATGAACATGACCTTGCAAAAGATGGTTTGTAGAACTTCTCTAATTTATGTTCCTGATGAAGCAATCATTAGTCATTATCGTTTTGTAAAGCTGAAAAATTGTGTTTCCAAATAACATCATTTATAAGTTTACAGCTGTGCTGATTTATACACATAATTAGCCAGCTGGAGAGTTATGTTTTTCATGTTTTAAGATTCTTTTTATTGTTTCCAGAGCATTTGGACCCTGTCAATGTGAAAATTGCTGAATTGAGGGAGGCATTGGAATCTGTTACAGCCGAACAGAAATACTTGAAAGCCCGTGATGCTCGACATCGCCATAGTAAGTTCCTTGAACTCATCATATAATTTGTGGCTCATCATGAGCTATATATGTATCATTGGTAAGATTTGTTCTATATTGTGTCGCTTTCGAATTGCGTTTCCTAGGTCCATTATAGTTTGTGAAATCTAAGTTCATGATTTCCATAAACAATTTGAAACAATCATGATCTCAACCACATGTCAGCATTTGAAGTTCAAGAAACAAATGATTGCTCTTAAACTTACAAAAAACAAATGAGAAATCAACTACTTGTAGCATATGAAGTTCAAGAAATTTTAGTTGGTAACTGAAAGATGTGCTTCTCAATAAAGTAAATTTACACCAACCATCAGTATTATCTGCAAACTCACCATTTTTTCTTTTGAAATAATAGCATTGTTAGGAGGAGAGATTATATACGTTAAATCACACTTTTTATACAAGGATTTCAAAAGAGTTTTTTTTTTTTTTTTGGTGGGGTGGGGTTTTGAAAAAAAGAAGAAGATGTTTTTCTGTTTATTGAACAACCCTAAATAGAAGGTGTTCACTTTCTTTAGAACCTAAGGATATTATATGTACATAGAATAGAAAACTTAATATTCGAAAGAATACATGAGTGGCATACAATTGAAAGAAAGTATCTAGAAAACAGACCATAGCCTTGAAAGATATAAGCACAACTTAAAAGGTGTAACAAGCTATGCTGATCTATAGTTGACAGTTGATTAATGTTGGTTGGTGTTTGTATCTTGTGCAGCAAATGAAAGCACACATAAACGAGTAATCTTTTACACAATTGGAGAATACATTTTGCTGGCACTTGCAAGCGCACTCCAGGTGGTTTACATACGTCGGCTGTTTAGCAAGTCANCTGAAAGGAACATCTGGGGAAAAATTCGAGTTTAAGGCTCCAAGAAGCGGAATGTACCAATTCTGTTTTCATAATCCGTACTCAACTCCAGAGACCGTCTCTTTCTACATCCATGTTGGTCATATTCCCAATGAACATGACCTTGCAAAAGATGGTTTGTAGAACTTCTCTAATTTATGTTCCTGATGAAGCAATCATTAGTCATTATCGTTTTGTAAAGCTGAAAAATTGTGTTTCCAAATAACATCATTTATAAGTTTACAGCTGTGCTGATTTATACACATAATTAGCCAGCTGGAGAGTTATGTTTTTCATGTTTTAAGATTCTTTTTATTGTTTCCAGAGCATTTGGACCCTGTCAATGTGAAAATTGCTGAATTGAGGGAGGCATTGGAATCTGTTACAGCCGAACAGAAATACTTGAAAGCCCGTGATGCTCGACATCGCCATAGTAAGTTCCTTGAACTCATCATATAATTTGTGGCTCATCATGAGCTATATATGTATCATTGGTAAGATTTGTTCTATATTGTGTCGCTTTCGAATTGCGTTTCCTAGGTCCATTATAGTTTGTGAAATCTAAGTTCATGATTTCCATAAACAATTTGAAACAATCATGATCTCAACCACATGTCAGCATTTGAAGTTCAAGAAACAAATGATTGCTCTTAAACTTACAAAAAACAAATGAGAAATCAACTACTTGTAGCATATGAAGTTCAAGAAATTTTAGTTGGTAACTGAAAGATGTGCTTCTCAATAAAGTAAATTTACACCAACCATCAGTATTATCTGCAAACTCACCATTTTTTCTTTTGAAATAATAGCATTGTTAGGAGGAGAGATTATATACGTTAAATCACACTTTTTATACAAGGATTTCAAAAGAGTTTTTTTTTTTTTTTTGGTGGGGTGGGGTTTTGAAAAAAAGAAGAAGATGTTTTTCTGTTTATTGAACAACCCTAAATAGAAGGTGTTCACTT
This sequence comes from Artemisia annua, assembly GCA_014162995.1. Classification (NCBI taxonomy): domain Eukaryota; kingdom Viridiplantae; phylum Streptophyta; class Magnoliopsida; order Asterales; family Asteraceae; genus Artemisia; species Artemisia annua. The sequence goes on from LBNU01038795.1 coordinate 73,334, forward strand.
TCTTTAGAACCTAAGGATATTATATGTACATAGAATAGAAAACTTAATATTCGAAAGAATACATGAGTGGCATACAATTGAAAGAAAGTATCTAGAAAACAGACCATAGCCTTGAAAGATATAAGCACAACTTAAAAGGTGTAACAAGCTATGCTGATCTATAGTTGACAGTTGATTAATGTTGGTTGGTGTTTGTATCTTGTGCAGCAAATGAAAGCACACATAAACGAGTAATCTTTTACACAATTGGAGAATACATTTTGCTGGCACTTGCAAGCGCACTCCAGGTGGTTTACATACGTCGGCTGTTTAGCAAGTCAGTTGCATACAACAGGGTCTGAGCTAACCCTAACACTGGCTCTGTATCTTTCTTATATAGGTTAGAACTCGGGAACATTAACTAACATTTATGTTGGTTCCTTGTGATGTTATTTATCGTCAAGAGTTTTTTTTAGTGTTTTAATTTTATACAGACTTGAATGAAATGCAATATTACAAATTTGAAGTCTAAACTTACCCTCTTTCAAAGTTACTTTTCTGTTCTGTCAGTGAATTCGTTGACAATTCTAGATTATGATCCAACATTGACAATTTGACATGCAAATCTGACCAATCAAAAAGCTTGATTCGTTAGACGATCAGATACATTATGCTAGTGACAAACAACCTCAAAAATGAAAATTCTCTGTAACCCCACATCATCATATGAACCAGAAGCAAAACAATGTGTCGATTCTTTTTTACACTGGTGTTTGTGGCATCACGGAGAGTGTAAAAACAAAAATTATAGTGACGTGTGACGTTTTGTTTGGGGTTTTAGACTATTACATCTTAGGAGCAACCCAATGTGTTGAATTCTTTTTTACGATGGTGTTTGTTGCGTCACACACCATATAAAAATCCAAAATTATAGTGACATGTGATTTTTATTATAGTGACATGTGATTTTTTATGTGAATGAAATGGAAAATTAAATTTTAGGGAAATATTAAATTAATCTATCATTAATAATGCTCTGTTATTGTTGTGTTCAAAATGCCTTTATCACAAAAACCCATAGAATATTATCACAAAAATCACTGATATAAATCACTTAGAATATAAGCTTTCCTAAGTTAATAATTTTACAGTAACGTGCTAAAATAGTTTTTTTTTTTTTTTTTTTTGAAAGATGAATTTCATTAAACCAACCAAACCAACCCGAAGACCGGGCGGCAAAACAAAACAGCGACTACACTATATCATATTTACACCAATTAGAACAAGACAAATTAGAAAACTTAGCTCTAGATCTAACCCAAAGAAAACCAATGGATTTGATATCACTAATAACCTCTTCAATCTTTACTTGTTTGCCTTCAAACTTCAGCTTATTCCTCGCTCTCCAAATCACCCAACAACTAAGAAAAATAATACCTTGGAACACCTTTTTCGCTTTGCCTTTCAAACCAACATGCTTATGAACTTCAATCAAATCCCTGAAGGAGAAAGCGAAGAAATGCTGAACACGGGTCCAGCTACATATGTGATTCCACACACGCATGGCAACCCAACAGTTCGTAAACAAATGTTCGACCGACTCCGAGCCTTCCCCGCATAAAGCACACGAGCCTTCAACACCCACCATGTTTCTTCTTCTAAGGGCATCCGACGTAGGAATCTTTGACATTTCCGCTTGCCAAATAAAAACATTACACTTAATCGGAAGCCATTTGCACCACTTGAGAACATAATTATTACTATAGTCCAGCTCACTATATATCAACCTCCTCACCGAACACACCTTGAACTCCCCCGACATATCACCAAGCCACTGCCACTTATCCCTCCTCCCCTCCAGATTCACCGACTCCACTACACTATCCAGGAAGTCCAACTCAGCCATTTCAGTCTCCGACGCAGGCATACTCGACCACTTCCAAACCTCACCCAAACCCACACGACACTTCACCCTACACTTCTTATCCTTCTCAAGCCTAAAAAGATTTGGGCACAAATCTTTCAACGGCTCGTTACACACCCACAGGTCCAACCAAAAAGCAATGCACTCCCCATCCCCAACAACGCCTTTGAAGAACCTCCTTAGAGGCATATTAGAGATTACTATCCTAGACAACACCTTCACAATGATATTCCAAACACCACCCAAGGCCTTATTCGAAGGAATGAAATCCCAACATCTACCAGTATTGTGCAGAGCCTCAATAACTTTAGACCACAAACTACTCTTCTCCGCTTTGAACCTCCAACCCCATTTAGACAGAAGAGCATTGTTGCTGATGTTTAGCTTACAAAGCCCGAGACCTCCCATCTTCTTAGGAATCGCAACCCTATCCCACGCAACCCAATGGATTTTGGACACTTCACTAGAACCCCCCCATAAGAACCTTCTGATCATACCTTCAAGGTCATTAATAACCTTACACGGGGCCCGATAGATGGAAAAATAATAACAAGGGAGACTTTCGAGCACCGATTTAATCAAGATTATTCTTCCTCCGATAGACAAACACGACGCCTTCCATTTGGATAAACGAGCTTCAAATACGTCATACACTGGTTTCCAGTTACAAATTTTATTCATGTTCGCCCCAACCACTATACCCAAATACTTAAACGGAGTCGTACTCGCCTTACATCCCAACGAACGAGCTTCCTCCTCCACCTCCACCAAACTCACCCCAATCCCAAACATATTCGACTTAGAGATATTGATTTTCAGACCAGAGCATATATGGAAGCATCTAAGCACTCTCACCACATTAATAATACCGTCATGAGACCAATTCCCTAGAATAATCGCATCATCCGCATAAAAGAGATGAGAAATGGACGGACCATCACGCGGCAAAGCAATTCCATTAAATAATCCGACCTCCTCAGCCTTAGAAAGCATACACGATAAAGCCTCCATCACAACGATAAATAAGAACGGGGATAAAGGATCCCCTTGCCTCATCCCTTTTCTACATTGGAACTCAAACGTCGGAGCTCCATTAACCAAAATAGAAGACCGGGCAGATTCCAACACACCATACACCCACTCACACCATTTCGACGGAAATCCCATTTGCTCCATAATATTAATCACGAATCCCCAATTCACATTATCATAGGCTTTCTCAAAATCCAACTTTAACATAAACGCTTTCAACTTCGACTTTTTGCACCAGGACAGAACCTCATTCACAATTAGCGGTCCATCAAGAATAAATTTACCTCCCAAGAAAGCAGATTGCGATTCAGAAACAACAGACCCCAGCACCATCTTCAGCCTGTTGGCCAACACTTTGGAAACCGAGTCTTGTGGTATAAAGTTGCGTAGAATTCGTAAGTAAGGTTTTCTTTATATAGTCTCTAAATTAGGTCGAGACGGCGTATTGAGCAATAATAACGTAAGCCTCGCAATTAAAATATTTTAAAATGTATACGAACCGTCAGCGAATACGGAGTATTGGCCATGGTATTACGTGTCCTTGAAAGTCTAGAACATAAAAACTTGGTAACAATTTTTTATTGAAATTATCACGTTTGTAATAGTGAAATATCATACTGCCTATATATCCGTAAAAAAAGGAAGTCTATAGTTAAAGTTAAATCGACACCTCATCCCTGAAATTATTGCTGTTCAAATTATTCAATTCAGAAAATAGACAAAATAAATCACATGTCTCAACAAAATTACTTGTAAAAATAATGTAATACGGTGGTAATAATCATTTTTTTTTTATCAAATAAACTAACATGACAACTTATTTGAAACAAAAGAATGACTCTATAATGTGCCGATGAAGACCTGTGATTGACATACTTTTCTACCCAGAACTCAAAGTTTTTGTTCTAATGTTATATAAGATGTTCATCGACCAAGTCATTATCGTTTCAGATCTTATTAAAAAGATTAAAAATCCTCTAAAGTTAAGTCAAACATCTTGTTTATTGATCACAAACAATATAAATATAGGGTAAATTGCAAAAATAGTCCCTCACGTTCCACATTTTCGCAAAAACGGGACCGAGACAAAAAGTAGTGCAAAAAAGCCACCCACGTTCCACATTTTCGCAAAATCGCCACTGAGAGGCCTTTTCCGTTAGTTTTCCCGTTAAGTGCCATGTCATCGAGGGTAGTATCGTCATTTCACGGTTCCCGCCTAAACCAATAGTAGCCCTACCGAACAAGCTCATTAATCCACTGATCCAAACACCCCTTTCCCCAAAGTCAATCGCATTTTTTGCCCTAACGTTTCCAATAACGAATTCCGAACCGGAAAAAAGTGAAGAAGATGGCTAATATATTTGGGAAAAACCGCGAACGATCTTCCCAGATCCCTAATCTTCATCAACTTTACGGTATGTTTTGGGCATTGTTAATCGTATCGATTTTTTTATCTACAGTTATATGTGATTGTAATGAACAACACGAATAGTATGTGGATTATACATTTTTAGGTTTTGTTTTTCAATTGTTGTTTAGTGGTGTGTTTTGTGTTGATTTGTTTTTTTAACTGTTTTTTTGCATACAGAATCAAAGCCGACCTAACTTTCAAAAGCACCTAAAAGTAACCCCAACGGTAAAATTTAACCAACACCAGGGAAGGATGGTATGGTTGGATGCCAGTTTTTATTGGGCGTGGGTTTAAAATGATTTGTGTGGATTATATGACTTTGTTTAGGTTCTTTTTAGCGCCTTTGAAGAAGTTGGTAGATGACATAGGTGTCAAGGTTTGCGGTTGCAGGCTTTAATTATTATAGGATTTAGGCCGAGAGCTTGGGATGTTTTTTTGGGTTGTACGTTTGGGTCTGAATGAGGATTGTTGATGCAAATGTTTTGGATTTTTGATTTTCCAACGAATAGAGAGATTGAGGTTTTTGGTAAATGTTGAAAGTTTGAAAAAACGCAGAAGACCCAAAAGGCCGAAATGTTAAATAAGCGGAATGAAAAGTACGATTTGGAGCCTTGCAAATGATTCCTACATATCGATGTGGATTGCAACTTGAAAATTTTCCAATTTGATTGGTACCAATGGTCAAATCAGCAGTGGCTTATTGAAAAATTGCTGGGTCCAGACAACAAGGCTTTGAAGATTGAAGGCATAATAATTGATGAAGTTGGTGTGGATGGCAACAGACACTTTCTTCG
>LBNU01038797.1:1825-19866 GCA_014162995.1 Artemisia annua
TAAACGGGGCGTTTTAGGGAATAAATGATTTTGAAATCTCTTTTGAACGTTCTTACTACTTTTCAAAGTTAGTAAAAAGAGTTTCTAAATTATTTATCTCAAAAGCGTGACGTGATTACATTGCGTGAGGACACGACAATACCTTAGTCTGGGGGATTTTGGTATGTGTATTTTCACATACCTTTTATCGACCAAAACCCGACCAAATTGAGCAGAAACTAACCCATAAATGCCAAATACTTGTGTTTTTGTGTTTTTGAATGTGCAAGTATGGATTTATAAGAAAAGGACGCAAAATTACGAGAAAATGACAAAAACGAGCACGGGAATTGGAAAAGTGAGCAAAACGGAGCTTAACAATTTAAGTATAAGGGTTGAGGGATGGTTATTTTTGTACTTTATATTTTATATTTAAGTTTATGAATGGCCAACTCTCAGTTTCCAAAATGCAAACACAATTCACGCATTAAATACAATGAACATCAAGTTAATAATAACAAAGCATTTAGTCGGACGTTCAAGCTAGTAATATATTTGACCTAGCCAGTTTTCCTACTCATAATGCAAATTACAACTAATTAAACAAGAATCGACACCTTATGGTTTCGGATGTTGCACCGAATTATTGTGAGGGTGTCACCTTATGGTTTGCGACGTCGTCGCTCTTCACTTTCTGGTCATGACAACGTCAACTCAAGGCCGTGCCTGAACCCTCACTTGCAAACTCTGAAACTTTAACATATTCGATATCTTCAAATGACACACTCACTCAGTGATTGTGACGCGGTCCCAAGCCCTTTTCAAACTCCTTTTCCTGATGTTGTCGTTTTCTTCGTTTTTCTATCTAATCGAGTCCGAAACGTGCCATTTTTCAGCATTTGCTTATCAAGTACCTAAAACTCAAATATAAACGATTTAGGGTAATAAATGATCAAATATGTACGGATCTAGAGGCTAAATGACCCCTTCAAATATATAAAATTACACCTCATCATATATGATTCTACATGTTGTTAAATTTCAAAGACATTATATGAATGTGTTCTAAAAGTTCATAGCTTAATACACGTAGTGTTAGTGCAAAATGTGTTACGAGTATGGACTGAGTTTGGTTTGCGTATTGGGCTGCATGGGCGGACTGCCGAATGGGTGAAATCTGCACTAATTCAAGTAATGGAGTAACTCTCTGAACAAATGAAAGTAAACCGTTAGCCTTACCGTGGGGACGGACCCCACGATTAAGCTCCGGCATGAGAGTAAGTATTCATGTTTTTGTCAGAGAATATGTATGTATTGGGATGTGTGAAAAAGTCATACCTCGTAAATTTTTTTAAGGTTGCCTTTTTTAGGTGAGCGAAATACTAGGGTTTCCTAGCATTTCGCTTATTTGTTGTTAGTGGCCGTAGTGGGACTCTTGTCGGGCAAGGATCCGCAGCTTAATCTTGATTGCGGATACATACCATCTTCTGCGGCCGTGAGCAGGTTCGCAGACGTACCGTAGGGGCGTTGCTTGGATGATATGTGTGCGTCTTTGTAGGTATGGGTCATTCCCATTTGTTTGTTTTGTTTTGTTGTGTTAGGCCGGAGCCCAGATGTATATAATGTAGTCCTTCATACGAACGCCGCTTTTGATGATTCAAGCGGCGACAAGCGCACAATGTGGCATGCGCTATAATGGACATTTAATTGGTAATGTGATAGATTTTGGTTCACTTTCGTAAACTCCAATGTTTTATGTTCCTCATACTTATACTAACACATACATATTCATGTGCACATATATATGGTTATGTATAATCGTAAACACATTTACACTTGTTTATGTAAAAAACTTGGTTAAATCGAACCCTAATTTCTTAGGGATTTCCGACGGATAATATTAATATTTTAAGAATTAATAAAATCCGTTAGAATTCCCTAGGAAATTACAACCATCACCTATGGATTTCCTAGTGTTTTTTTGCCAAACGTTTAGAAAATATTATGCAAAAGTGTGACTCATGTTACATAGTCCCGTACATTCATATTTACATGAATTAGTTATCTAAATTGTTGGCATAAATATTACGATATTTAATCTAAACATCCTCTTCATGTTTTGATGATGACAAAGATGTAAGTTACAACACATAACGTAAAGTGTTTAAGTTACTTGTGATCACAAATCATCTATGCATTCATACGTCAACGTCTCGAGTATGCTTCAACAATCACTTAAGGTATGAATAAACAAGTGCTTAATACATCTCATGATCAAAGGGGTATTTAATTAATTATTACAAAGTAAAGGGGTATTTAATTAATTATTACAAAGTTTATTTAATAATATAAACATATTATATATTTTTGAAAAACACTTTTGGTAATAAAAGAAAATGTTTAAATCATACTAAATATATGAATTCAAACTTTGAACCAAAATCAGTTAGTTTTTCACCAAATAAACTTTCCCCACTAAAAGACAGAAAATCTGGCTGTTACAGCTGGGCGGCCCCCTTAATTTTAAGGGGGCCAGCCACGCTCCCCTGTCAGATTCTGTCAGAAATTTTCTCCTATAAATACCACCTCAAACCTGGTATTTTTCCAAGCATTTGCACGAAAATTTTCAGATCTAAATCTCTCTAAACACCTTCTAAAACTCTTTGATCATTAGATTATTAATCCTTGTTTCAAGTGATCCAATCCCTTCTCATCCATCCTCATCCAAAGTGCAAGAGAAGAATACTTCTTATCATCAAGTCAAAGAAGTATTAGAGTCTAGTTAGTAGTAATGTGAAGTTGTAGAAACTAGTTGTGTAACTATATGTAATAAGTAGATCAAGATGATCTTACTTAGTAGTGAGTAAATGAGTGAGTAAGAAGTAGTGGGAAGAAGTAGTAGAGTGGAGAAGTCAAGTAGTTGTGAAGATGTAGGTGTGTGAATAAGTCGAGAAGAAGTTGTGAAGTTGTGAAGTCATGAAGAAGTCGTGAAGTTGTGAAGAAGTCGTGAAGTCGTGAAGAAGTCGTGAAGAAGCCGTGAAGTTATGTAGAAGTTGTGTAGTGATCAAAGTCGTGTCGTGAGATTGGTTCTAGCTACTATTAGTGATGTGCGTAGGATTGCTACTACGCAACAGGTTTTACCTCTCAAGGGATCTTGAGAAGCTTGCAATCCCACCAGGCAGTGTACCTGGTCAGTGTAGTATAGTGTATTGGTAAGTACGGGGGATTGATCGTTCTCTCACAGGGAATAGTGTTCGTTAGGATAGAAAAACTACTCTAATAGGTCTAAAGGTGAAGGAAGATTATTTTTGTATTTTTATATTTTATGGAAAGCAAGTAAAATCTCGGGTTTTGAAAGAGTGGGCGGAATTAGTTGCTAGTCAACTAACCCAAAAACTACTATTGAAATAAAATAAGATAACAAGAAAATAAAAGGTTGTGAAAACTTATATAGAGACAAATGTGTTTACTTAGACTTCCTTGCTCCCTAACTATCTTTTACCGGTTAATTGGTGTATGTATTACTTGTGTGGATGACGGGTGTATTCCTTAACAATTAATGGGGTGGCATACATATCTCCCCAATTCTATGAGCTCTTATCTCATCCTACAACCATGTGTACACATAATCATAGGGATTGTAAACAGTGGCTCATGCGTTAAATACTACCTTAATAACCTAGTATGCCTTAGTTACATGTTTCTTAAGACGTTCAAGCATGTTACCATATAGGAGTATTGCCAGTTTTCTTAAGCCTAACATTGATGAAACATTCATCCCAACAAAGTAATAACACACCAATCAACCAATAATTAATAGTTAGGTTTCATTAGATCTAAGCAAACACAAGAAAAATCTAGCCTAGCATGTTAATTGAAAGACAAGCATAAGATATAATTAACCAACACATAGACATATTGATTAATTTAAGTGAGGACTTATCTTTAATTGAACATGAAGGTTTCAAGGGTGAAAAACCCTTGAAAATACAGCTAAAATCGTCTTAGGGTTTAGTACCAAAAGTTCCACACTAATGAATGAAAATTAGGAAAATACATATAGATTTTACATTCTGACGGCGTCAGGTTATAGAGTCTGACGCCGTCAGCTCACCGCCACTAGGGTTCTCAGATGGCCTAGATCTACTTCTGACGCCGTCACCCTCTAAATTCTTCTGGGCCGTCACTCTTTAACTTATAACCTGACGGCCTACATCTTGTAACACCTGACGGCGTCAGGTGTAAATGTTGCAAAATCTCTCTGGCCCATCAAGTGTAAAGTAATTTCACTCCTTTGTCAACGTTGTCTGACGGCGTCACCTTGTGACTATGACGCCGTCAGGTAGGAAATTCAGCTTCTTTTGAGACTTTGCCGTTTTCTTCACTTTTATGCTCCAAAAACGTCCAAATATGCATGTTTTCCAGAATTCTTCTCAAAAGTACCTAAAATGACAAAAGGAACGATTTAGGGCAATATTTGATCATATTTACTCAAATTAGGGCTTAAATGACCCCTTAAAATGGGTACACTTTTCGTCTCATCAATTAGAACCCGACATTTAGCTTAGTGTCGTTAATTGGTGTAAGCGAAAGTTATGTACGGTTTTCTCCGCCAAAAGGGAGCTTGTTGAGTAGTGAAGAAAACTCTCGAGTAGGTGACTCGGGGAGTGGAGTAGGAACAAGGAAGGTGACCTTGTAGCCGAACCACTATAAATCATCGTGTCCGGTTAGCATCTTCTTTCTCTTATCCCTTTACATTTATTATTGCATTTATCGCTTTATATCTATGCTTGAATATATGTGTTGGTTGTTACTTATATTGTTTTGATGTTGAATGTGATAGATATAATCATGGGGCTTGTGGTCTAGTGGTAAAGGCTTAAGTAGTTAAGCGAGCCCAAGTGAGAGTAGTACCGGTTTGGGTGACCGACCGGGAAGTCCTCACTTAGGAACCACAAGCTCTAATGATATCAGGCGAATCGGGAATAGGAGTGGGGTTATCCCCTAAGGAGAGGCTCACGGTTGGTATCTCTGCCCGAGGATGCGACACTAACTCGAGCCAACAACTAACAACTAACCCGTTGTTCAAAAAAAAAGAATGTGATAGATATAAGTTAATATTGCTATAGGATGAATAATTATATGGTATGGTCTAATGGACTTAGATGCATTATTCACACTTCTCATGTTGAGTTTAACTTAATCGATAATTTGATACAAAACGTTTTAAGATTTTAAAAGGAAAACATATTCACACAAAGATCAACCAAAGCTCTATTCATAAAACTAAGTTTTAAAAACAAACTCAAAAGCACACATATATAATTGATCATATTGATTATATATTGTTTTCATAATAAACTCTAATTGAAGATTTTGAAACAAACATTTTATAAAACGAAAAAGAGCTAAAACTATTCAACCCCCCCTTCTAGTTTTCCACAATTGGTATCAAAGCCACGTCGCTCTAATTTTCAAAACAAATGGTTTTAAAAATTGAGTACGATCCATGTATCAAATTATCTATTAAAGAGGATTAAATATGAAAAGTGTTTTGTTGATTAACTTGTATTAGTTTTAATGTTATATACACTAATTATACTAGCTCGAAATAATATTATGCTTAAAATAAGTGTTATATGTTCGGTATCAAAAATCAGGAAGTTACACATCTTTTCGCAAAGTCAGAAAACAATTTTTTTACAAAAAATAAAATTTTGAGTACCAGATGGGCGGCCCCCTTAATTCTTTGGGCGGCACCCTTAAATACTGGGCGGCCCCCTTAAAATTAAGGGGTCCGCCTGTCTGTTCGACAGATTTTCGGAAACTTTGAAAAATCATATAAAATTAACCGTAACTCCGTAGAAGTCGTGCCACCCGGCGTTTCAAAGGTAATTGAGTCTACTTTCATATAAAAATACTTAAAAGTAACCATTACAAACTTAAATAAGTAAGAAAGTCAAAATACTATACAGTGGTCAAAATTTTGTGTTTCGTTTTAACGTAAAACTTTTGTTTTACCTTTTCCTTCAAGTTGGGCATTCCTAGTTGATATACTTTTGAAAAATTAAGTATTTATGTTTTCAAAATATTGATCTTAATTAAATTATAAAATGGGGAGGAAACTATTTTATTTTCAAATGAAATCGAGCTAAGTAAACATTGGTGTATATAATACACAAAACGACGACAAGTGTTTTATGTGTTATGTGAACTTCTTTGTGATTTTATTTTCTTAATTGAATATATTAGATGATTGTTGCTATTTGAAGTTTAGCTAATTGTATTTCTGAGCATATGTGCCCTGTTAGTTTATAGCTAGCTTTCCGGTTTCTACTTAACTAGATCTTATGCTAGATTTCTTGCGTTAGGATTGCTATATTATGCTTACATTGTATATAGGTATAGATGGCTTAATCTTACTCAAACATCTTGTAAATGAGTTAAATCTAGTCACCTTAATATTTTCAACAAATTACCATGTTTTACCTTAGGTTGTTTAAATAAGAGAAATTGAATCTTTTTAAAAAAACATTATTAGTTATATAAAAAGAAAAAGTATTTTCAAAATCTAAGTGTGTTCATTATACGCAACAATGAATAGTTTTTCAAATAAACAAAACATATAACAATCATGTAGTAATAAGTCAACTTTCAATCATTCACTAACCTCACTTGAAAATAATCTTAGGATTAATGGAACACACTACCAAAATATCTATTTATTTAAAATAAGTGTTCGTGAGGGTCAAGAAAGATCTTGATATTATATCAACACATTATTCAAATTATGGTTGATATATTTATCAAATCTAATTGATATGTTTTTGAGTGTGGACAAGAAATTGGATTGTTATTTGCTTAGTTTCAAGATTATATCAAATTACAACAAAGGATATAGTCTTGAATCTACATACTCAATCACACTCGATTGATATGAAAATAACAAAATCCTTTTCCAAGACGATAAGAATATGCATCGGATCATAACTCACACTTGTGAATATGATGTCATATTGAGTCTACTTGTTCAATAGTTGTGTTCCAAATATTTAGCAAACACATTCATAAAATATACATTGAAGTAGGATTGACAACTTGGATGTTTCATCCGAAATATTCAAGAAATTTACATTGTAGTACAATGGATAAATGTGTCATCTCCGAAAAACCAAACATGAGCAAAATAACAACATATATAAACTTTTCTCACACTACTTAAAATCATCACTCCAAGCTAAAATACACATTTAAGAATAATACACACTATATATTTTATGTATTTCATTTTCTTTGTAGCATAAATAGTTGTGTTACAAGGCAATGCACTACATATTCCTTTTAAAATAATATAAGTTATTAGAATTGAAAAATAACTTGTCACAATGCATAAACAAGTAAAATTCATCTTTTCAAATACTAGTTAAATTATGTTATACAACATTGGCAAAAATCATTGAAAATAATATTTTTAAGAATATATAAATGTCTAGTTTTAATATCATTTGAGAATCACAAACTCATTTAAGATAAATAATCTTAATGAGATTCATTACACAAGATATGCTAAGGAGCATTCTTAAATCAAGCACATTTATTAAATCAAATAATATGCAATTAAAACCAAACAACCGGTAAATCATAAACAAAAGATTAAAACATTTTGTTTAATTTTGTCTAAACATTCAACACGTCTCTATTAGGATCATGAGTAAAATATATCATCTAGATTTACCTTCATAAAAACATAATGTTTGAGTCACATTAAGCCAAGTATTAGTGAATCAAGTAAACTTCATATTTGGTACTCTTCGATAGGTAAATTTAGGAACTCAATTTCTTCTAAAAGGAGAATGACTGCTGGAGAATCTATTGACTAGAAAATCAATTTAACCTAACGGTTGAATTGCTTCTATGTGAAAAGTTGGGTGTGTGTAACCCGTAAAAATGGTCGTGTTTAGCCTGAATTGAGCACCACTAGTAATAGTCTCATACTCATTCTCCAACTTGATTAAATGGTTCTTCCTAAATATACTTAACGTTAGTTCACTTTTATGAACCTTGCCTCATATTAGAATTTTTCACTCCTAGATTTATGGCATCTCGCATATATGATATTTCTAGATGTTTATTTGCTCCTACGTGATTTGATTATATGCCTTCATAATTATTTGCTTAGTTATTGAATGCATGTTATAATAGTTATTGTCTTTCTATAACTATTTTGACATGATATAGTTTTGTACTTATGACACATGCCTAAATGCCTTTACATGCTTGACTCTATATGTCTCATCCATCTAGGTATATATTTATTGCCTTTAGATCTTGCACCCTTATTTCATGAGAACCTTAGTGCACAATCCGATAGGCCATTATAGTCTCAAAAATGTCGTGAGTGTCCTAGAGTCTTCATGCATACTCACTTCCTTATTCATCATCTTGTTCCCTTCCAAACAATCCACTCCTTTGTCAAGAGATAGTTAGATAGTAATCTAATACCTCTAATGTGACAACTTAAATATTTCATACGAAATGTTTAAGTATTTTTAATTAGCGAAATGCAAATTAAAATGTCACTCATCGTCCATGTATATTTCTTGAGTCATGACTCTATTATAATATAGATATCAAACATCTTCCATCCACCTCTTCCGCTATCATCCTTTAGGAAAACCTCGTAACTCGTTTTGTGATTGTTTTAAACATTCGCAATACTCGAGAAGAGCTACATAACTTCATGGATGAAGTTCATTGTATGCTATCCTTCATCCTTCGTGTCATTGAAAAGATCATCGTTTTCATGTTGGTTTGTCTTTATTTGTATCACACTCTATGTCCGGATGAGCACGGATTTAATGGAAAGGGAAAACACACCACTTACATATATCCTTCTACCTTGAACCTAAACCCACATCACACCACTTACATATATCCTTCTACCTTAAACCTAAGCCCACATCTCATCACCAAACTCTCCAACATTCTTACTTCCAAGAATATACCTCCATTGGCCCAACATATTTACCCGCAATCAACCTCTTCCTTGTCAAACTTTCCACCACAAATGTGAAATGAGAAACCAAGTCATCCTTTATACTACCAATCTCGAGTCATCCACCATTTCCATGTCCTCAAAGAAACCAAAAGGTCAAACCATCTCTCATGATACATAAACCTATGTTCACCCTTGTGTCGCTCTTTGAATCAAAGGGCAACCGTCATATCCATACGCTCATAAACATGTTTGTCTATTTCATCAAAAGTCAAGTGAATTTCAATATGAAATGCGTCTTTTCCACTCTCTAACAAGTGAAGAACACATAGAAGATATCCAAGCTTCAAGTGTTATTGAATCATCACCACCTCATACAAGTGAATTTCATTACGAAATGCGTCTTTTCCACTTTCTAACCAGTGAAGAACACATAGAAGATATCCAAGCTTCAAGTGTTATCGAGTCATCACCACCTCATCCAAGTGAATTTCATTACGAAATGCGTCTTTTGCACTTTCTAACAAGTGAAGAACACAAAGAAGATATCCAAGCTTCAAGTGTTGTCGAGTCATCACCACCTCATTTCACATATCCACCTTCGGCCGTCAACCAACAAAACACCTAAAAATCCCATGATTCCCAATCATTCACCTTTGTCCAACGATATATTAATCTAAACCATCATTGTCAACCCTTTGTCATCACCTTTCCTTTTCAATTCATGCTCATCCTTCCTCATTGATTCTACGAACGTATCATTCTCATCTTCATTTTGGCATCTTTCGCCAAAATATGTCGGTCGAATCTATGTCTTGGGTCCTAATCATTGTTACATCTTAAGCATTGGTCATTTTTTTGAGGGGATTTAGGTTGTTATTTTTAAAACAATAATTGCATGTGTCATACTCTTAGTCCATATACCTTAGACATCCATATCTTGTTCCCCAATAAGTGTCATGCATATATCTATCATCATCATTATGTATATGTTCATTCTTTTTCTACTAACTCTGTTTTGTAGGATTATTCTTTATCTCGATTCTTTGGTAGCCAAAACTAGTTTTGAGCATACGCCAAGGGCGAGCACACACCAAGGGGGAGCATTAGCGATAGTCAAGGCTTCACTCACGATGATGCAAGCTCGCCTTATACATTCTATCTCAAGAATTGAAGTGTAGTAGAGGTCACGTTTAGGAGTCCACCTTTTTGCTTCGTCAAAAGGGGGAGAAGGAAGTGTAAACCAGTAACTTATACATTTTACAATGAGTAATAGTTTACATAGTTTGTCATCATCAAAAAGGAGGAGATTGTTGGCATAAATATTACGATATTTATATTACGATATTTACGTAAAGTGTTTAAGTTACTTGTGATCACAAATCATCTATGCATTCATACGTCAACGTCTCGAGTATGCTTCAATAATCACTTAAGGTATGAATAAACAAGTGCTTAATACATCTCATGATCAAAGGGGTATTTAATTAATTATTACAAAGTAAAGGGGTATTTAATTAAATATTACAAAGTTTATTTAATAATATAAACATATTATATATTTTGAAAAACACTTTTGGTAATAAAAGAAAATGTTTAAATCATACTGATGTGCGTAGGATTGCTACCACGCAACAGGTTTTACCTCTCAAGGGATCTTGAGAAGCTTGCAATCCCACCAGGCAGTGTACCTGGTCAGTGTAGTATAGTGTATTGGTAAGTACGGGGGATTGATCGTTCTCTCACGGGGAATAGTGTTCGTTAGGATAGAAAAACTACTCTAATAGGTCTAAAGGTGAAGGAAGATTATTTTTGTATTTTTATAATTTTTTAAAGCAAGTAAAATCTCGGGTTTTGGAAGAGTGGGCGGAATTAGTTGCTAGTCAACTAACCCAAAAACTACTATTGCAATAAAATAAGATAACAAGAAAATAAAAGGTTGTGAAAACTTATATAGAGACAAATGTGTTTACTTAGACTTCCTTACTCCCTAACTATCTTTTACCGGTTAATTGGTGTATGTATTACTTGTGTGGATGACAGTTGTATTCCTTAACAATTCATGGGGTGGCATACATATCTCCCCAATTCTATGAGCTCTTATCTCCTCCTACAACCATGCGTACACATAATTATAGGGATTGTAGACAGTGGCTCATGCGTTAAATACTACCTTAATAACCTAGTATGCCTTAGTTACATGTTTCTTAAGACGTTCAAGCATGTTACCATATAGGAGTATTGCCAGTTTTCTTAAGCCTAACATGGATGAATTATGAAACATTACAAAGTAATAACACACCAATCAACCAATAATTAATAGTTAGGTTTCATTAGATCTAAGCAAACACAAGAGAAATCTAGCCTAGCATGTTAATTGAAAGACAAGCATAAGATATAATTAACCAACACATAGACATATTGATTAATTTAAGTGAGGACTTATCTTTAATTGAACATGAAGGATTCAAGGGTGAAAAACCCTTGAAAATACAGCTAAAATCGTCTTAGGGTTTAGTACCAAAACTTCCCCATAAAGTTCCACCCTAATGAATGAAAATTAGGAAAATATATATATATATTTTACATTCTGACGGCGTCGGGTTATAGAGTCTGACGCCGTCAGCTCGCCGCCACTAGGGTTCTCGGATGGCCTAGATCCACTTCTGACGCCGTCACCCTCTAAATCCTTCTAGGCCGTCACTCTTTTGCTTATAACCTGACGGCCTACAACTTGTAACACCTGACGGCGTCAGGTGTAAATGTCTCAAAATCTTTCTGGCCCGTCAAGTGTAAAGTAGTTTCACTCCTTTGTCAACGTTGGCTGATGGCGTCACCTTGTGACTCTGACGCCGTCAGGTAGGAAATTCAGCTTCTTTTGAGACTTTGTCGTTTTCTTCACTTTTATGCTCCAAAAACGTCCAAATATGCATGTTTTCCAGAATTCTTCTCAAAAGTACCTAAAATGACAAAAGGAACGATTTAGGGCAATATTTGATCATATTTACTCGAATTAGGGCTTAAATGACCCCTTAAAACGGGTACACTTTTCGTCTCATCAAATACTAAATATATGAATTCAAACTTTTAACCAAAATCAGTTAGTTTTTCTCCAAATAAACTTTCCCCACTAAAAGACAGAAAATCTGGCCGTTACAGCTGGGCGGCCCCCTTAATTTTAAGGGGGTCGGCCATGAATTAAGGGGGCCGGCCACGCTCCCCTGTCAGATTCTGTCAGAAATTTTCTCCTATAAATACCACCTCAAACCTGGTATTTTTCCAAGCTTTTGCACGAAAATTTTCAGATCTAAATCTCTCTAAACACCTTCTAAAACCCTTTGATCATTAGATTATTAATCTTTGTTTCAAGTGATTCAATCCCTTCTCATCCATCCTCATCCAAAGTGCAAGAGAAGAATACTTCTTATCATCAAGTCAAAGAAGTATTAGAGTCTAGTTAGTAGTAATGTGAAGTTGTAGAAACTAGTTGTGTAACTATATGTAATAAGTAGATCAAGATGATCTTACTTAGTAGTGAGTAAATGAGTGAGTAAGAAGTAGTGGGAAGAAGTAGTAGTGTGGAGAAGTCAAGTAGTTGTGAAGATGTAGGTGTGTGAATAAGTCGTGAAGTTGTGAAGTCATGAAGAAGTCGTGAAGAAGTCGTGAAGTCGTGAAGAAATCGTGAAGAAGCCGTGAAGTTATGTAGAAGTTGTGTAGTGATCAAAGTCGTGTCGTGAGATTGGTTCTAGCTACTATTAGAACCCGACATTTAGCTTAGTGTCGTTAATTGGTGTAAGCGAAAGTTGTGTACGGTTTTCTCCGCCAAAAGGGAGCTTGTTGAGTAGTGAAGAAAACTCTCGAGTAGGTGACTCGGGGAGTGGAGTAGGAACAAGGAAGGTGACCTTGTAGCCGAACCACTATAAATCATCGTGTCCGGTTTGCATTTTCTTTCTCTTATCCCTTTACATTTATTATTGCATTTATCGCTTTATATCTATGCTTGCATATATGTGTTGGTTGTTGCTTATATTGTTTTGATGTTGAATGTGATAGATATAAGTTAATATTGCTATAGGATGAATAATTATATGATCATAGGTTTATAAAATGGAAGTTATACGGAAACCATAAGTATAAATGTATGACTACCCGTCACATGTTAATGAAAAATAATACAATAGCACTTAAGCTCATGACCCCGAAGCTTGACTGTATGGAATGCCCCTAAAGAGTGTTTTGCCAGACACTCTAATATGAATAAAAATGAAATGCATCCGCTTGACTGTCGGTAANTGGTCTAATGGACTTAGATGCATTATTCACACTTCTCATGTTGAGTTTAACTTAATCGATAATTTGATACAAAACGTTTTAAGATTTTAAAAGGAAAACATATTCACACAAAGATCAACCAAAGCTCTATTCATAAAACTAAGTTTTGAAAACAAACTCAAAAGCACACATATATAATTGATCATATTGATTAATATATTGTTTTCATAATAAACTCTAATTGAAGATTTTGAAACAAACATTTTATAAAACGAAAAAGAGGTAAAACTATTCAACCCCCCTTCTAGTTTTCCACATAAATGTTTGTCTATGTATATAACACATACGTTAACACATTTTTATTCATATAGTTTAGCTTTAGCATACAAACACAAACATAGACACTTACATATTATCATTTATACATACATACTATACATATAAACAAACAGTCATACATTACCGTACTTATACTAACATAAGCATATGCACACACAAATACGGTTATGCATAATCGTAAACACATTTACACTCGTATTAGGTCTGTACCCTAACTCATATTAGGTTTGTAATCTACAACATGTAGCATACCTTACTGATTTCATAAAATGTTCAATCATCTCCACTATAAGGTCATCACATTCAAGATCGAGCATTAAAACACATGACCTGACTTTAGCAATAGTCAGGGCAAATGAAAAGTTTTGTGTGTTTGAATTTTGGTGAATAATGAAAAGTTGTATCCCCGCTAAAATTATTTTAGGGAAATAGATCGGTTGGTTAGGAAAAAAGTGATCTATGTAATACAAAACATGATTTCAACTAGATCGTGTCACGGGTGTTAAAAATTTGTGAGCAATAAATAGATCGGTTAATAGTTACGAACTGATCTAACAAGTTTCAAAATTTAAAAGATCGGTTATTAACTAAACAACCGATCTATTTATTATACTTCCCTTTATTTTTTCTTTGTTAGATCAGTTTTTAATATAACCACTCTATATGAAGTGATCTATCTAACCTTTTGTGTAGTAGTGATTCTTACGAATGACATATGATTGATTTTTACAAATAACCTCTAACCCACTTATCTCTAACCTACTTAACTTTTTTACACTTTTTTTGTCAACACTTATAAAAGCCAAGTTTGATCATTTTCTACATCTATTCATAATCTAATGCTTATATTATACCGCTTTAATCTAACAGATTTTTTCACATATTCTTCTTGATCAATCACTATATGTTAAATGCCCGTTAATAATACATTCTCGATCGAATTCATAGTTTTAATTTATTATACCGCTTTGATCTAACACAAGTATAGTTGTTTGTAAACATATAGTGGGCCACAAATCTTCACTTCTTACACTACACAATCTTCACTTATTTTGACACAATAAGAAACTCAGAGTTAGTTAAAGTCACATTAAAAAAAACCGTGACAACAAAATCTATATATTTAGTTTTTAATAGTGGATTACACACCAAATAATCAAGATCTCTATTCAAACTCTAAAAGTTACCATTATTTTTAACATATATAAACAAACACTTGCATGCGACTTGAATAAGTGAATCTACTAACCATTCACCAGTGTCATTTAGAAATACAAGTTTTTTTTGTGTGCAAAATGTTGTTATTAAAACTTCTAAACACGCATGTCTTATGAAATTTTTGCGTCGTTTGAGATCAGTTATTGTTTTAAGACTATATTTATGGTAAATATTATGTTTACTATAAAAAGGTTTGTGCGTTTTTTTGTTAAATATTTTATTCAATTGTCCTTGTGGTTTGCTCAGATGGCATGTTTCATCCCTGGTCTTTTGAAAGTGCAGGCGGCCTCCCTGTAAGGAAAAGTTGAGCTCACTTTTCGCCCCTGACCAGGGACGAAATTTGCAATTTTGGCAAATCACAGGGAGGCCGCCTGCACTTATGAAAGATCAGAAACGAAATTTGCAATCTGCGCAAACCACATGGATGATTATTGCAATTTACTCTTTATTTTATGTTTATTTTATGTTTATTTACCATGACTATATGTGATTCATACATCTATTCAGTATCTAATACTTACATTATTTTACCAATTTGATCTAACATATTATTTACTCATATATTCTCAACAATCGATCATTTATCTCTTAAATGGCTTTACATAATACATATAATTTAAATTTGATAAGAAATAATCCATAACATTATTATTATTATTTATTTATTATTTATTTTTTTTGCGGTTCGAAATAAGTAAGCTCGGATCGGATTTAATCTTAACATCTTATGATTAAAATCTGGATATTTTATACTTTTTGTATCGTGTCTAAACTTTATTTTATTCTTATGTAACATGACTATCATCAATTCATACATCTAAATCATTTACTCGCATGATATCACAAATCAATCGCTTATATAAACATATTTCATTTCATAATAAAAACAAAACTACAATTTTACGGTTTTAAATTTAATCCCGTGAATTTCACGGGTTAATAAACTAGTATTAGTATACAGTATAGGTCAATAGTTTAATTCATTTACTCATATGATTAACTTTGAATAGTAGTAGTAATTACAATGCCATGCATGAGCTTTCATCACGAAGACACTTGTAGCTAGTCATGTACCAATCACGCCATGATTCCAAGAGTCCGGATATGGTTAAAATGAGTTAGACGTTTGATTTCTTAAGCAAGCTTTTAGTTAGACAATCTAGCTATATGTGTTGTCATATCACACGATCCAATCGCACAACGCTTTCGACACACCTTTTGCCAAATTGTAAATCTTGAAGGACAATCATATGGGAAATCAATGCTTTCTTGTTGGTAATTCCAACTATATATGAAACGTTGATACTATTCAATCTCCATCCTACAACGTACAACCCAAGATTCCAAAGCTACAGAACTTTTCCAAAAGGGGATAAGTGGAAGATGTGCGAAAAGGTTAGTGGCCGGGGGAGATAAATGATCGAGACAACAAACCATATTTGAAAGAACAAAAGTCTCATGGAGTGTCGATTCTTTTCAGCATTTATATGATTGAATGTGGGTTCAAGTAATTACCTAATGAAGATAGCAACTAAATGGACACAAAGCAAACTTCATAGACATAGCTAGCTTCGCACTTGGAATCAAAAGATTTTGGTATCTAATTGTTCTTTTTGCACACTTTATTCTCCCATATCTTTTCATCACCTAATAGTATGGTTTGGGACATAATTTGCTAAACTTTATTGGCTCAACATTTTTAGAAATCCATACCCTGTAGATCCCAATTCGTAGACGGTTGTTGTTAGTATGGATCTTTAACCTTTAACTTGTAAAGGGTTTAGCAACTTCGGATAAATCCTAAGCTACTAAGTGGAATTCTACCTGTAACTTTAATGAGTATGCGGAATCTACTCAGTAAGGCTAAGAAGAACACGAACAATAAGAATAACAGAACACAATAATAATATCAAACCAAGCCTCAATATTATTAATACGATCACTCTTAATAGTGATAGGGTTTTACAACCTTGAAGCTATGAACTAACTAACTAACTAAAATATGAAACGTGTATGTTTTTGTGTGTCGTTGTTTTTCTCTACATTAAACATACGTGCCTATCATCTCTTTATATAATAGAGATGCTAGGGTTACAAACTTATCCTACAAGTAAAACAATCTTCTGGAATCCTCTAATAAAGATAAGTATTTTGCATATACTCCACCAGCTTGTAGAATCTTCATTGTGCATATTTAGTCCTTCAATTATCTTCATTGAAGCATATGTAGTTTTGTTGTATCAAATCACATATACACGATTGTATATGACCTAACAATCTTCCCCTATTTGATATTACAAAACTATCTTCATGAATTCAGCAATCTTCAATGATAATAATCTTCAAACCCATTGTTTCATTCTTATATTTATTTTGCCTTCTTAATGATGACAAAATAAACAAAGTCGTGTACGAACTTCCCCTTAAATAAAGAAGTTGAGATGTTATCATCTCCATGAATGAAACAAACATAAATAAGCTGCAAATAATCTTCATGTTAACTTCTTCCCCTTTTTGTAATCATCGAATAGGGAACCTGTGAAGATAAGCAACTTGTATACACACAAACATACTATCAAGATATGTTTATCAACACCCATCTCAGCTTCCCCTCACTGCTTGTAAACCATGAATATATATTGAACCATAAAGCTCTTACATGTCTCCATAAAGCACAGCAGTACTTTGCAATAAACTGTACCTTTAATGAGACACGCAGCAGTACTTTAATTCAAGCAACAGTACTTTGCAAAACTACTCGAGCAGTACTTTCAATATACGGAGCAGCAGTACCTTGAAGATAGAACAGTACTTTGAAATAACTTCAAACAGTACGTTGGAATGAGTAGCAGTACTTTCAAACGCTACAGCAGTACTTTGAATATAACGTGCAACAGTACTTTGAATAAGCCTTACTTCGGAGCAGTACTTTGAACGAATATATGCAGTACTTTGAGAGAAATACCTTGTAGCAGTATGTTGCAGCAGTACGTTCAATCAATAGAACAGTACTTTAATAAACACGACACCATACACCATAGCAATTCTCAATCACCCACTTTCTATGAATTGCTATGCACACAACACATTAAGAATTAATGCTTTTTGAAGTCCCAAGCCAGAATAGACTTGAATCTTCCATAAGCATCAACATAATCATATCGTGTTAAGGTCTTTGATGGATTCTTCTTTTCAGAAACATCTAATTCTTCTTGTTTAGGTTTCCAAACCCATCTAG
>LBNU01038797.1:38222-58407 GCA_014162995.1 Artemisia annua
TAAAGACCGGACGAATACATGTAAAGGACTAACGACCGTTAGTATAAAGGACTAACAGCCGTTACTTAATTTTCAAAAGAAGATGACAAGGGCTTTTTGGTCATTTCAATTCGGATATGGACTGGACCGGTAACATATGCAAACCACAGTGACTGAACCAGTCAAAAAAAAAAATTCAGTGACTGAAAGTGAAAAATCCACCAAACCACAGTGACCATCTATGTAATTAACTCTAAATATGGTCATACATCTTTAGCTTCTTCTTGAAAAGTCTTTAATTCCTCTCTTGCGAAATGAAATAACATGTAGCCGCAAGCAGGAGACAGGCAATGATATTGCTAGCTGAAGAGACTTTAGATGTAGGTATAAGGAACTCGACAACATCATGAAGATAAGGAGGAATATTGTCCATTCCTCCTAATGCAAAAAATTTAGACTATACCTGTAAAGAAAACGGGCACCCAAAAAATAAATGATTATGAGAGTCAGGATGATTATCATAGAAAGGACACCGAAGTAGGTTTAAGTCAGTCTCCAGACCAACATCCCATTGCCTCAGCCGATCTTGTGTCTTCAACTTCAAGTTAACCACAAGCCAAAAGTGAAACGCATGCTTAGGAATACATTGTGGAAACCACACCACATGAAACCATGGAACAATATCCCTCTTAATCTAATCGAATCTCACACATGTGTAACCGTAACTGGCTTTAAATCACCATTATTAACACGCCAAAGAAGCTTATCCTCCACACTTAGTCAAATTCGGAACATGGACTTGAAGTAGCTCAGGATGTCTAGAAAACCAATCACTAGGCCATCTCCACACCCCATTATGGATTAAATAAAAAACAGAGTCCTGAGTAAAGAACCCCAAACGTTTGATACCTCTAAAAGACAGTAAGGCATAATGGGACTATGGACACACCAATTATTGAACTAAACGGAAGTTAACTTACCATTACGAACATTAAACAAAAAATAAGTCCGAACACTGCTTCTAATTTGAAGCAACTTCCTCCAACCGCAACTCATATCCCCCGTACATGGGCCATCCTAAAAGCTTTGGCCATTAAGTTTATAGGAATGAACCCATTTTACCCACAACGACTCCTTATGCATCAAAATACTCCAAATATGTTTGGTCAAAAGAGCCTTGTTAAAATCATCAATTCTACGAATTCCAAGACCACCTTCCTCTTTTTGCTTACAAATAACTTCTCATCCAAATTTCGCCTTAACTTTTTTTTATTTCACCTTTACACCATAGAAAGCCTCTCATCAATTGCTCAAGGTCATGAACAATCCGAGCGGGAAGGATAAAAACAAAAGCCCAATAAATATGCCTAGAAGAATAATAAGCTGTAACCGACCTGCAAATGAAAAAAAAATTATCCTTCCAATCAGCAATACGAATTTGGAGCCTTTCCACAAGCTCTTTAAAATCATGGTAAATCAAAAGGAAGATATAAGAGGTACACCTAAATACTTAACGGGGATGGTACCCTCAGCAAACGATAAAGAGCTCAATATAGATAACCTGACCTGATTGGGGACATGACAAAAGAAAGCCGTGCTCTTCTGGATGCTAGGATAAAGAACCGAGAAATTCTTGAATTCCTTAAGCGCTTTGATAGCCACACTTGCTGAATAAACATCACCGTGAGTAAAGAGAAACAAATCATCAGCAAAGCAAAGATTAACAATTTTTTGCCTTTCATAAAAATTGTGGTATTGGAAGCCTTCCATCTCTTGAACCCTACGCTGCAATATTAACGTTAAAACTTCCATAACTAAAGTAAAAAAGATAAGAGGACAGAGGATCACCTTGCCTCAAACCTCGTTTACCTCGGAACCACCCATGAATGTCACCATTGATACAAATGGAATAAGACACGCTCGTACACATGCCATAATTCATGAGACCATCTTAAAGTGAAAACCAAAACCAACTAGGATATCCTCAAGAAACCTCCAATCTACCGTATCATACGCTCTGAATATCAACCATAAAAGCGCAACGAGGAGGCCCATGATCTCTATGATAATTACACATTAATTTTTGCGTAAGAAGAATGTTATTAGAAATATTTCGGCCGGGAACAAAAGGTAGATTGACTAATACTCACAACATCCCCAAGCCCCTCTTTAATACGACAAGTAATTATCTTACTTATACATTGGGTTATTAGACAAAAATGTTACTAAAGTTTGCCAAAAAGTGCGATTTAGTTACTAAAGTTTTTTTGGTTACAAAGAGGTTACTCAAGTAAACGGGTTTATCATATGGGTTACTTAAAGTTTGAAAAAGTGACAGTCTTGTTACTATGAGGGTGGGCAACCGGATGATTACCGGTTCCCTTGTCCACGTCAGCACCATAGTTTAAAATGTTACAAGAAAGTTACTATAGTTTACGGGTTTATTAAATAGGTTACTGAACTTTAACAAAAAGTTACTATGCGGTGAGTGTGTGTGTGTGTTTTTTATTTTTATTTATTTATTTTTTTTAATTATTATTATTTTTTTATTTTTACATTTTTCTCCTTCGCATATCTTTGTATATTTTCGTACATTTCTATCCGTTTTTATACGTTTATGTATATTTTTCTCTCTTGTCGTACTTTCTTTACATTGTTTTACGTTTATGTACGTTTTTCTCTCTTGTCGTACGTTTTTCTCCAGTTTCGTACGTTTTTGTCCATTTTTGTACATTTGCATCTGTTTTCGTATATATTCATACGATTTCATAATTTTTTTATTACATTTGTGTGTGCATTTATACGCTTGTGTACGTTTCATACGTCTTTTTACGTTTTCATACTAGTTTTACGTTTTTCTACACCTTTGTATGTTTTATACGTTTGCATGTTTTATACTTGTTATGTTTTATACGTACGTAAAAATGTGTATAAAAATGTGTATAAAAGTGTATAAAAATGTGTGAAAACGTGTAAAAACAAACAAAAACGTATGAAAACGGAAAAAACGTTAGAAAAACATAAAAAAATGTCTAAAAAGCGGAAAAACGTAAGAAAAACGGACAAAAACGTAAGAAAAATGGACAAAACGTATGAAAACGGAAAAAACGTAAGAAAAACGGACAAAAACGTATGAAAACGGAAAAACATAAGAAAAACGGACAAAACGTAAGAAAAACGGATGAAAGTGTAAGAAAATGGGCGAAAACGTATAAAAACGAACGAAAACATATAAAAACGTATGAAAACGGAAAACCCGTAAGAAAAACGGTCAAAAAACGTAAGAAAAATGGAAAAAATGTATGAAAACCAAATTTTGAGTTAAGTATCATCGGTCGTTAGGATAAAGGACTAACAGTGCAAATGTTTGTTGCAAACGGCCGTTAGCTAACGGAAAAAACTAACGACAGTTAGTCTGAGGGACCATTTTTGAAATTAACAAAAAAAAACCTGTAGTAGAAGGTTAAAACATACAGAGTAACTTATATAACCGGTGACCAAACTTGAGTAACCTCTTTGTAACCCAAAAAACTTTAGTAACCAAATCACACTTTTTGACAAACTTTAGTAACATTTTTGTCTAATAACCCCTTATACATTTGTAGAGGACGTTACAACAAGAGATAGACATGTAGTCATTAACCTTGGAAGCCATAGTAATTTTAGGAACAAGAGTAATAATAGTATACTTAAGCTCCTTTAAAGCTTACCATTAGTGAAGAAATCCCTAATCGCCTTGTACACATCAATTCTCACAATATCCCACGCTTTCTTGAAAGACGCAGCCGTGTAACCATCAGGACCAAGGGCTTTATTATCCAATAGAGAACATGGCAGCCCTAATCACAATCCATGACATCCCAAACCATCCAATCATCCCTAAACGAATCAAGAGTGGTCGAGAATAAATCTTGGTTAGCAAGGTGAATGGTACTCCCTTCCA
The DNA here is from genome assembly GCA_014162995.1 of Artemisia annua. Classification (NCBI taxonomy): domain Eukaryota; kingdom Viridiplantae; phylum Streptophyta; class Magnoliopsida; order Asterales; family Asteraceae; genus Artemisia; species Artemisia annua. Next base: position 42,145 of record LBNU01038797.1, read on the forward strand.
CCCCAAGGAAATTCTCATAATGATGCACAAAAACACTCAGGACGTCATTACCTCGTGGATAATGTCATTAGAATTAGTGACAAGCTCAATGCGACTCCTATCGCTTCAACTTTTGACAATATTATGGAAATAGACCGAGTTAACTTTTAAATTTACCTGCACATGCATATTTGTTAGTTTGGGACATAAGCATAACATCAACAACATCATCATCCCAACCAAGAATGATACGAGAGCCCTTTTTTACATAGACTCCCATTCAATGTCCATTTCCAACCTCGACATACCTTAGCAAACTTATCATAAACAATCGAAAAGTCCACATAGGATTCCAAAATAGCACATACACTCAAATGACTCTCATGAACCACATGACAAACCTATTTTTGTTTAGGGGCACGATTCAAACCCTTTATATTCCAAGAAGCAATACTAAACATCAGGAACCATCACTTTAGGTGCTTGCCCCTATTTCAGTAGCTTTATTAGCACACGAAACCATAAAACCCTCTGTCTCGTCATACACATGTTCAATCACATCTTCCTCACTCTCATCACCCCTTTCGTGCATATCATATTTTGAACTACTATCTCTATCTATACGACTAGTAGGCATATAAAAAATATTATCATACTCTCTCGTCATACGGATTAGACATTTCATTATTATTAAAAGTATTTGCCACTTGTTTTTGTTTGACATTTCCATTAGCCTTAGTTTTAACTTTAGGTAACTCATCAACATATGAAGAGTTAGCGTTATCCGTTTTACCATCAGTGGATGTAGTAGGATTTTTAGTATTGGTGGAACTGCCATTACCCTTTTGGAACATATTTAAACTTAGGTTTAGCACCCACGCTACGTCTGATTTTCTAACCACCATTTATATTACCATTTTTTGAGGCACTTGGACGTTTGTTACCAATAACTTGGAACCCATCGTATTCAACAACTTGCGTCCTAGGAACAATATTTCTACGGCAATGATTAATTATGGCCAAAAATTCTGCATAAATGACATCGCGGAGGCTTCCATTCGCACTCGAAACAAATAGTTTCCTTAGAGTAACCAAGATATTCAAGTAAAGGAATAGCAAAAGTAATGCTATCCTTAATCTCAACCTCCAAACTTACATCAATAAGGGCACGTGCAAAACTATTACGTCCCCAAGAATCAATATACATATTACTAGTAACCGAGTCCAACATCTTTGGGGTACCTATTTCTGTAGCGATCATGCTTAAGCCATCCGTCGGCTGCCAAAGGAACGTCATGGAACTTGACCCACACCGGAATTTTAGTTAACTCCTCCTTCAATAAGCTCATTGATAGGTTCCATATTATTCAAGATTCGTGTGGTCTATGTGAAGAGAAGTAGTCAAAACCCATGTTGGTTTCTAGTGAGAGAAAGTAGAGAGATGGTGGATAAAAGGAATGTCTATTAGGTTAAGTTTACACAATGTTTTCCCACACCTCTCACAGAGAGCCATGAGGGGTATTTATAGGTCTTTTACAACACTAGTTTGCCATGTTTAAAATATTAGTCCTTGCGGGTGCAACTATCTTACGTATCTACTTCAATTTACGTGTAAGCTGTTATTTTCACAGAATATCAAAGCTATCAATCTCCCTCCAAAATAGTGTCATACGTGAATGGTTACAATGAGACCTATAAGTACATAAACAAAGTGAATTACAATAATAATAAACAATGTTGGTGAAGCGTCGAGTCTCTAAGGATGTCACTTAGTCTAGATACTAATGATGATGTGGAAAACTAGAAGGGGGGTTGAATAGTTTACGGTTTTTAATTTAATTATCTTTGAAAACTTTACGTGTAATCGACAAATGCAAATAATAGACAATAAGTAAAGTGCAAGATAAAGTAAGAAACGATCAAACCACAATACGGATATTTATAGTGGTTCGGCTACAAGGACTCTTTTTCTTTGCCCTACTCCACTCCTCGAGTATCCAACTCGAGAGTTTCCTTCACTAGTCAACAAGCTCCTTTCACCGGTGGAGAAAACCTTACACGTCGCTTACACAAGATTACCGACACAAAGCTAGATGTCGAGTTCTTTTACAAGGGTACAACCACTCCCGTCACTCTATGTATTTTAAGGACTAAAATACTAACCAATCACTACTGAATGAATACAATCAACTGAAGTATAAACTACACGAGTTTACACAATGCTAAGCTAACAAGTCTTGCAATGTTATATTGAAACTTGTAAACTTTCGGATGAGCTTGTGATCTTCTTTGCTATTAAAGAATCTCACACAAATGAAATGTACTGAGTTAGATGAATGAAATGAGAGTGTATATGTAAAATATGATTGTAAGTGATGAGTAAAACTCAAAGTGTGTGTTGCTATTTATAGGCAAACTGCCTGAGCAACCCACGGATTTGGCGGAACCATTTTGAGGGTTCCGTCCGTGTTATGATTTGGTTCCGCCAGGTCTGACAGTGGAGATCTCCAAATCTCTTTCCAAATCGAACCAAAATATTTACAAGATCTTTCAAAGTCAACTATAAGATTGTAGAGTTTAAATCTACACAAAATATATGCCATGACATATCATAGAAAGATCTTTGGAAGGATTTGAATGATGCAATGCATGATGTAACTTGAAATTTCTATTTATAGATTATTTTGAAAATGAAAGTTAACTTCTAAAATGTTTATGTGAAATGTAAATGTAGCAAATGTGATGTTTAGTTTGAAATAAAAGTTTATATATGAAAGACTTAAACTATATTTATGTTTTACTAAAAATAAACTTTACACTTTGTTGTTAACAAAATTTAGCAAAGATCGTAAAATATAAATAACATTTTTAGGCGATATTTGTATTAACAGATGACTTGAAGTTCTCTTTTATGATGATCTCGGCTTTGATCTTTGGCGCTGATGGCTCTGATCTTTTTCAGCTCTGATACCAATTGTAGATACCCATTTATGATCAACTTAAACACTAAACATGGTGACTTGATGTGGGTGGTGGTGTTGTCGTGAGTTAGAGAGGAGAGGAGAGGAAGAGAGAAAATATAAGGGTTTCTATTCCACACACTAGACTTCACCTACAAGCATACACACAAGTGAAGGTACTTGTGTGTCTTATACACTCCCAACGCCACCCCTTCATGGGCTTGGGCTTGGTTCATGAACTAGGCTTAGGAACTTACACTACTATTAGACTAAAACGTATAGCCTATTAGCTTAGATCCTTTTGCTCATTACCAGACTATTACATATTCTATAACAACGTTATAGGTTTCTAACAGTAGAATGACCATCATTCCTATCACTATAAGTAATGCTAACAATATGTGACACATACTGATTGGTATGTGATAATTCACATACCTTTTCATGGCCAAAACCGACCCAAAATAGACTAATTGTGCTAACAAATGCCAAAGAATATATGTTTTTATGTTTGTGACTGTGCAGGTACGGATATTTCACAAAATGGACAAAATATCACAACAAACCCGGGAAAACGAGCACGAGAGTGGAATGAGTTCAGAATGAGTCGGAAGTCAAAGCTGGAAATCTTATTGAGCTTAAAATGTCAAAAGAGATCCCTCAAGTTTGGAAGATTTACAAAATTGACCCTTGAAGTAGAATTTAAAGAATTGGCAAGAATAGCCCTTGCACTTTTAAAAGTGACATATTTGGTCCCTCATGAGATATTTTTGAAGTTAAGACAATAATGGTCCTTGAAGAATGAAAGATAGTCAATTTCAGCCCTTGGGATAATGATTGAAGCTTTGACAGTTTTGGTCCTTGAAATTCAGATATTACACCTTTGGTCCTTGATTAATTCTTAAACTCTTAATCCTAAAAACGCAAACAATAAGCTTGGTCCAATTTCATAAACACAAAAAAACATTCCAGCCAACAAGCCCAAATATAAAACAAAAATCCACCAGCCCACTCCCACAACCCGAGACCCAAACCCAAGTAAAAACAAATTAATATAAAAAATCACCTACGCGCCATTTCCTTTTACCCCTTTTCCCGTTTTACCCAGCAGTTATGAACCCTAATCCCTTATACCTTCAAATTAACCCCAATTAACATCGTATTAAGGGCTTATTGGTCAATTCTCTCCATCCCTGACACCCTGTCAGAGTTTGACAGCAAAGGATGGCCACGTGGAAGCTGTTGATTGGTTGGAACGCGTCATCACCTCAATCCCAGGGCTGTGATTGGTCCAAGTGAGTCATAGGGGATCTAGCAACGGATATTCCAAAGAGATTCCAGCTCTAGAACCTTCAGAGGACGCTCCTCTCTTCAACTATAAATAGAGGTTCATTTCTACGATTTGGGGGTTAGAAAATTAGGGGATAGGTAGCTAATAGTGTTTAGATAGTGTTATGCTGCAGAAATTCCTTGTGTAATTGTATTCTCTTTAATCATTGTAATGTTTTTAGCTAGTTAATAAGAATTTTACTTGAATTTTCATAACAGCTTGTTCAATTTAGAAGCTTTTAGTGTAAATTGAAGTTTCATAAGTTTTATCTCTGTTACAACAAGCTTTTCAGAAGCTTGTTTACATTTTCTAAAGCTTTTCATCTCAATAACTTTCAAAATATATAAAAATAAAAAAAAAAAAACAGAAAAATATTAAAAAAAATAATAATAATAACTTTCAAAAGCTTATTAGTAGGATTTACAAGCTCAATTTAGTTCAAAAGCTCTTGTGAGTAATTGTTTTAGGATTAGACAGTTTTCAGTTCATTTTCACATAAAGTCAACCAAAGTTAACTGAGCTTGAATTCATTCGATCTTTGGGGGAAAGTGATAGATTGAGACAGAAATGGAAGGTCTCAGCCTATCCTAGAGATAGGCTTCTTTGGAAAACCTTCTATTCAAGCTGAAGGTGTTTTGTAAGTCCAATATTTTCATTTTCAAGCTTCTCAAATGCATTTCTAGTTAGCTAGTTTAGATCTGTTCTCATTAGTGAAATTAGTGTTACATTTGTTGATTTGATCATGTTTACGCATAATTGATTGATATATGACATGTTATAGTTAGTTTGATTTTTGTTCACTATTTGATTAAGGAGCAGTGAGATTTAGCTATACTGTGTATGTGAATGTTAGATGTTATTTGCAGCTTGTTGTTGCTCATTAGTGCTTTGTTATAGATTTGTGCCTAAGTGTGATCATTAGTTTGGAATTGTTTAGCTTGAATCACAATCTCATAGTATAAAGCATAGTTTAAAGAGTGTTTGGCTTAGTATGGTTTAAGGTGATTGACTGTGTTCCAGTAGCTTTAATTGGTTCAAACATCACAGGTAGGATAATACCAAAATAACTTAGGCTTAAAATCAGTAGGTTACAGCATAAAAAGTCAATTTGGTGCTTAATTTCCATAAACAGTTAACTGATAAAGTTTTAGGTTTGCTTATTCACTCAAGTTGTTGCATAACTAGTCCTAGTAGCTTAATTTCAACTTAGATTAGCTTAAAACTCCATATTAGATCACCTAGGGTAAATCAAAGTTCAACTAAGTCAACTGAATTGAACAAATGAAAAAGTCAGCATATGCTGAGAGTTTGCAGTCACATGTATTGTTTTGATTGCTGAACTTGTGTCTAATTGTTGTTCAATTGGCCTTGTAGAATTAGGGCTTTTAGGATTTTTAGACTCTCAGCTAGGTAATCTCACTTTTGCCCCCATTAGATTCTAGTTTTCAGCTTATTTGAACTGCTTATTTTAGTCTGCAAGTAGCACTTAGACTCATACTTATCTGTTTTCATTGTAGGCCTGTAATTGAGATTTTCTTCTTATTCTCTGACCCTATTTGTGAAATATAAGTAGTTTTGAGTTTGTTTAAGTGGTTAGCATAGTTGTAGAACTTTTGGCTTATTCTGGCTTATATGTGCTTATACTTGTGCCTATCTCAAAACTGCTTATTGTTATTCTCTTGAGTATTCTGTGATACACTGGTCTTAATTGAGATTTATTGAGCTTAATTGAGTATATTACACTTGTGGTTTGAGTTTCATAAGGATTTGTTACAAGTGCTTATTAATAAGCACTCGTATTAAGCAGTTTTAAGCTCAATAAGCACTTCAGTGCTTATTTTTCAAAAAGTTTTTTCTACAGTAGCTTTAGAATATTATTTTAGAATTACTGTAAAAATCTCAGATTTAATTGACTTGTTTTACTATTTCTTTTCATTTTTAAATAGAATTTAGAATAATAAATCATTTTTAATTTCAAAATAAATCACAAAAAGACAAAAATATTTTCTGATTTTATTTTTAAAGTTCATTTTCAGTTTATTAAGATTTTTGGAAAATAATTTTGAAGAATAAATTTTTTATTTTATAATTAGTTTGAATTTCTTTTATTAAATAAAAATACAAAAATAGTTTTTAATTCATATTAAATAAATAAAAAGCCAAAAAAAAAAATATGTTTCTTTTTCTCAAAATTCTTTTTAGTTGTTTAAGATTTTTAGAAAATTGTTTCACATTTTTAGGATCATTTTTCAATAAAAGTTACATTTTATTTTGTACGTTACGTTTTAAATACGCGTTTGAATTCCCGTTTTTAGTTTTTAGATACTTGTGCATATATAGCTTATACTTTTTGCATTATTAGTCATTCCTTATCATTATTTGAATTTATGTTCCACTTTTTTTACTTTTGCACTTTTCACAAACACGGTTTCTCAAATCACGATTAACGAGATTCCGTTTAACCTCCGCACGGACACGACCCGGGTATTTCTTATTTGTTGAGAAATTACCTTGGAATACTATACTATATACACAACAACACATCAAGTTTTTGGCGCCGCTGCCGGGGAAGGTTAAAGTGAATTTTGGTTTTCGTTTTGGAAAATCGTTGTTTTGAAAAACCTTCCTTGTATATATTTTCTTATAAAAAAAATAAAAAATAAAAATCAAAAATATTAAACACTTTTCCTAAAGTGTTTGCAAAATACCAAAAATATAATAAACATCCTCGCTCTTCCGTTGAAGGAGGGGTGTTGTAAACCAAATAAGTTCGAACGCAAAAAAAGTTCGTGAAATTAGTCGTTATCGGATTACTTTAATTCTACAACCAATTCCCTCGTTGTACGTAGATTTGAAGGAAACAATTTCGGGTGACGAATCGATCACAAAAAAAAAATAATAACAAAACAAAAGAAAAATACAAAAATGTTGTGATTTTAAAGTTATTTTTTATTAAAACCAAAAATATTTTCTTTTCCAATTTTGTTTTTCTTTTTAATTTTTGATTTCTTTTTGGTGTATGAACACTCGTTCTTCATTGAACGATCTTTTTTCACCTCTTTCGGATCCCGAATGGATTATTCGACATAATCATCGGGTTGATTTTTCAAGTTTGAATAATTTTGACGATATAAACACAAATCGTGTTCATTTCTCAACCATTGAGGAAATGAATAATAACGGTCAACACCCGCCGGTGGGTGGTGCACAACAAAATGAGGATCCTCTGATAGGACCTCAACCGTTTTATGATTTGCGTCCAATGGAGGAACCAACTCCAATCACCATTCAATGGTGTGAGGAGGGCCATTGTGATTCCCGACATTCAAGCAAATCAATTTGAGATTNTAAATACGGTTTTTCATCGTATAAGTTTTCACCAATGTAATTTTCTTGCAGTTTAATTTACTTGTCATTTGGTCATATTTTACGAGCCTATCAGTATTCACCTAAAGAACAATAAATCCCCCGAATTTTTCTTTACTACACTACATCAATTAGGTACACAACCTAAAGTGTTGTAAAGCTTGCTTCGCAACCCGCACATCAAATACCCAAACCTGCCGACCCTCCTCCGAATCCGACCTCATCGGTTCGGGTTTCGGTTTTCCCCGTCGCACGTTCTTTCGCCATCCCTATTGGATGGAGTTATTTGTAACCTATGTAATGTTCTAATGTTTCCTTGTAACTAATTTCCTAGCTCCATGTGTTTAGTTTGCTTTAAAAACTGTATTAATCACTAACGATTTTATACATTTATCTCCACAGAACTTTAAAAAATGATACCGAGTAAAAATGATTGAAGCAGTATCAATCAAAACCAGCAACTCTGTCTACGTCTATATTGAGAGGGATACAAAAACTGTATGTTATGGTGTTTAAAGATTGTTGGACCATGAATTGAAAAGGAATGAATGTGACACTCAAATGTTACGACAAAACAATGATGTGGACTAACCGGTATAATGATGTGGTCTTTATGTTTACGGTTAATCATAGCGCAACTTACAAGAAAAAAGTCACAAATAATGACATGGCATCGACAAGACTCCACTGATCTGACAAATAGCTGACTCGGATATTATGTGTACGCCAATAAAACCTTGTCCACGCTTTTCACACGATTGAGTCGTTTAACCCTTAATGGGAGGCCACCAACTACCATACCTTTATTTCCTCTTTTAATAGATGTTTTTATATCCATTTGATGCAAGAGGTATGCTTAATGCTAGACCCACAAAGAAACTCTCACAAAAACATTCACAAGCTGATGTTCAGCGTTTTATTGGTGTACTGTGTAACAGTTTCTCTCTCCTCTCTCTTACTGAACCAATCAGTCTCTGCCACATCAGTTTACGGATTTTTTTTTTGTAAGAATTTTTTTGTGACCCTAGCATTTCACTTGATGCAAAAAGTATCTATAGATTTCTTTTTCTAATATGATCTGTAGTGAAATACAAAAGTGGCTTATTGTAATTTCTACTTATTAGATACATTATTTAATGATAGTAGAAATAACATGTGAACGGATCATGATCTAAATTGTTAAATTGTATGAGTATGTTGATCACAAAAGTACATCATGTAATCTAAGTATGCAAGGTACATAATTTCTTTTAGAACGACAATTTTTTTTTAATTATTTCACAACATTTACACTTAAATAATTATGCAAGCTGCATTTACGTTGCATACCAAAGAGCTTGTGTCACAATTGTACTGCATGTTGAAAAGCTCCTAAACAAATGGTTGTGGTTTCAAGTCCTCCTACTTAAAATATGTGAGATACATGTGTGGTGTAAATGTTGTGAAAGGGTTTTTCTTATCATGTGCCCTTAGGCACATGATAAGAAGTGGGTCAATGTGTCCTTTTTACTCAGGGATCCACAAAAAGGACACAAAAAATACTTTTTTTATTTGAAAAATGACAAAAATCCACACAAAAAATAACACAATGGCCCACTCTTATCATTTGACTAAGGGCACAAGTTAGAAAATCCTTTTTTGAAAAGAGTTGATGTTCAAGGAGAATCAAAGTTGGTAATTTCACTGCATATACCTATGAGTATTTTCTTTGACTTTTGTTTATATTACGGAGTAGTTCAGAGAGTATTATATTAAGTTAGTTTTCTCTAAACAAGATAAGTTGATTGAAAGTCGTAAAAATTTACTCAAGTGTTTACAATCTATTAAATTATTTTAATCAATATATAAAATATATGTTATTCTTTTTATAATAACATAGGTTACAGTCATTTTATTCCAAAACAGTTATGTACTACAAGAGACGTTTGCACATCTAGTAGAAATCTAACGCATGAAGAAGGTTTGAATTTACTTTTTAAATGTATTGAACGTAACAAGTTGGACTTTGGAAGATGCATTTCTTCCTAGACAAGCCACATGTACTTTTTTTCAACATTGCATGTCACTGACAATGATAAATTTAATTTTTTTTTGTGATGATAGTACGCGTATTGGTAAAATGTTCGATAAACCGCTCATGAAGGTCATAAGCATATAGTGATAGCGATTTTATTAAAAACCAATAGCATTTTCTTATGGACATCATCAAAGTACTCATCATTTTATTAATAATCAATTAAATATACGTTTTCACCTAGGTCACTAGCTTAATTAATTTTAAAATTAATAACAAACACATTTATTCAACATGCATGTTGTTAGCATTTCTTTCTTAATTAATTTTAAAATTTTCATAAATATTAAGTATTATAAGTAAAAAAAACTTGTTACAACTTTTTTTTTTTATTTTTTTTATTTATTTATTTTTTATTTTTTTAGAAAGGCAACAATTGTTACAACTATTTAAAGCACAAACATATTTATTCAACACATACCATTAATACTCTTCTTAAATCACACATCACTCATAAGTACAAATATTTTACCACATACTATAATCAAATCAAGCTACTAAAAGTTTGTTGTTACGAGAAATGTATAATAAAAAGGATTGTCAGTAATAAAACTTAAATACATGGTATTCGTCGCTGTAATACGCGGATACTTTACTAGTTAGAAATAAAATAGTTTAGGAAATGAATACATTGGAGCATAGGTTATGCGTGCAAGAATTGATAAAAAGTGAGTAAAATAATAAAATAAAATAAATGAATTTAGTCTTAAGTTGGGCGGTGCCAACTTTACAGTTTTCGATTTTGACACTAGCTTTAAATTTGACCAAACAGCTAGTTTGATTTAGGCATGCAATAACTAACAAATTTATGTAAATTTAGTCATTGCTTTATTAAATTGCCTTTCAAAAAACATCATATAACAAATTTTATGTACATACGTACATTTTGTCACTGCTTTACAAAATTACCTTCCCAAAGATAAGCAATCTTTTATGAATGTGTATTTGATACATATGCATGTGTGAGCAATAAACAGTATTTGGATTTGGATTATTTCGAAATATTAACTTTTTATGGGTGTGCAATATATCATATGAACTTTTGAAATCGGTGAATGAAACCGGAGAAGTGTGACATTCTGGTTTTGGCGATTGATGCTAAATTTCAAATAAAATTTAAAGTAAATTGCATTTTTGGTTCATGTGGTTTAGCCAAATGCAAATTTTGGTCTTTATCCTTTCGAAAGTGCAACGAACATTTTTATTTTAAATTTTAAGCTGCATATTCGGTCCCTGATCAAAGTTAAATGACTAAAATACCCTTTGTCTTCTTCCCTTTAATTTTCAGATAATTTTTTCTTTTTATTTATTTTATCATATCCAAGAACCCGGATAAACAAAAATGTGATTTACTTAACAAAAATTCGATTTTCATGTAATTTTTTATTTTTGTTTATTTATCACTACCACTTCCATACACAAATCAATAACAAAACCACAAAAACTTTCAAAAGCAATTAGAGATTTAGTAACGATTAACAAAATAACAAAAACAAAAAAACTCCATTAGATTCACACGAGAAGACCAACACAATAAATCAGAAAAACCCTAAACTCATTTCATAACCACCCACCTTTTCTCTTTACCCAAAAACGCAGTCTCATAAAAATTAATCTCATTTCTTCTCTTTTGATTTTAAACCGACCACAAACCACAAGAGTCTCGTTGTTTCTTTTATGTGTTAATCGAAACACGAAAACACCTTTTTTGGTTGTTATGCTTTCGAAGCACAAACTCTCTTAGTACTTATGATTATCGGCTTCAAGATCTTTGATAAGGTCCTAAGTAAGTTATTTTCTTTGTTTTTTGTGTTGTTTCGAATACTGAAGCACGAAAACACAACTTGTCTGTGGATGAGATGAGATTGTGGATGTTGAGTTGTTTGCAGATGTTTGAATCTTGTAGTTGTTATGATGAATGAGTTAGGATCTATTGTTGTTTGTTGGCTATTGTTTGAAGTTTCTTGGTGATTTTTTTGAAGTCGTTGGGTTGAAGATAGATAATGAATACTTATTTTTGTTGATCTACAAGGGGTATTTTAGTAATTTAACTTTGGTTACGGACCGTATATGCAGCCCAAATTTAAAATAAAGACATTCGTTGCACTTTCGAAAAGATAAGGATCAAACTTGCAATTTGGCTAAACCACAAGGACTAAAAATGCAATTTACTCTAAAATTTATCAGCATACAAGATTGAGGTCATAAATCTTATAATGAAAATGCTAAATATTCCTAAATTATAAGCGTACAAAGTGTTCTACTCACAGGATCTTGCCACTTGACAGAGCTGACATTTTCGATGCAGAGAAAAATGAGTGGGAAAAAACTATATAACATTATTGTGAGTGTAGGAGGATTTGTAAGATAAAAACGTAAGAATGTGTAGCAATGTAACACCCCCAAAATCTGATACAGCGGAAGACTATTCAAGCTTTCGGGGTGCTACGGGGATTGATATCCAACACAAGTCATAAAAGAACGAGATAAAGTAAACATAAGTGAAACACAACCAAATGGGGTTTTGAGTTTACATTCATCCCAAATTTATCCAAAGTAAGGCCCAAAAGTAATAAACGTAGGTCCCCAAATACATATCAGAGTTTTAGAAAAATAGATCCTTAGACCGCATTGCCAAGCCAAGCCTCCAATCCAAGCATCCAAATTCATAACGTAATTACCTGAGAAAACGTGCTAAAAGTCAGCTTTCGCTGGTGAGATCATAGGTTTATATTCATAATNTTTTTATTTTTAACTCGTTCTACGACGATATTTGAACAATGTTTAGAAGTAGTTATGGATTAATCCAAACACCTTTAACATGTAATATATCATGAAATTACTAAGATTTATATTAGGATTATAACTTAGTCATTTCTTACGAGCTTCTTATGCATGAGATTTGTTTTTGAAAAGGATGTTTTGCATTTGGACTCCCCAAAAATATCGTTTTCTTGTTAAACACAAACGCCTTCCTTAACTAGACACTAATACTACTAGTATGTCAATATTATATGATTATATATCTTGACAACTCCGGATTACTAGTTTTGGTTTATAAATTCGACAACGTTTTGTAAAAATTATAACGACTTAATTTTGTCCATCAAAATTTGGACATAATCAAACATCCTCTTATCGTTTACAAAAACTATTTTTACTTAGTCGAAAAAATAAGTTTCATGTTTTGCTAGTTGTAAAAACTTAATGTGATTATTTTAAACAAGTTTTTTATAGCATTATTCAACAATGTGTTAACTCAAAATTTTGAAAAAGAGGGGTATGAAATTTTTCAAAAATTTTTGAATGAAGGGTTTGTAATTATTGATTTCTAGTTGGTTTAATTAAGCATCCTAAACCTAAGGGAAGCATTTAGTTATTGGAAATCCTAGACTATATTGCAAGGAAACCTGAGTTTGAAAAGATTTATTAAAACATGCATAATCTTTAATTTGACCCAATTTAGACGAAATTAGATGAAATGTGTTATGAAAAACTTACAATTGTAATGGTAATCGTGTTAATGAATTTGCCCCTTTGCGAATTAACCCGAATTTGGTGAATTTGGAAGTTGTTTTGAATGTTTTTGGGTTTGAGTTCGACACAGCAGCACAGGTGGGAGTTGGTTTGAAAAGTTGGAAGGGTGTTTTGGCAAATGGGATAAAGAGGAAAAAAAACGAATTGGAGAATCAATGCCGCCCCCTTAAACATTAAGGGCCGCCCTTATTTAGGCAGCCGGTCCCCTTAATTTAAGGGGCCCGCCCTCCCAAAATATGAAGAATTTCGTGTTTTGGTTTTCTGGAAAGAACAACAAAATATTTATATATATATTAGATTTATATTTAACAAAAATACGTTTGGAGAGATTCGCACGAAAGGAATTATTGCACTTTTATTGACATTTCGTCAATTAAATTTCTTGATCATTTCGGATAAATTAATTCAGTTTTAAGTGGACTGAAGAGATTGTGGAAGTGTTTATTAAAATAAATAGAAGTAGAATAATTGAATATTATATAAATATTATATAAAATATATATATAATATATATATGATATATATATATAATATATATATTATATATATATATATATATAATATATATATATATATATATATATATATAATATGTAATGGGTTTATAAAGACGAGATTTAGGAAAGGAGACGCATGCAACGGAGAATGGGAGTTTTGGTTTCATCCATAGATTATTTCGACTCATTTCTCTACAATCAACATGAGTGTCGTTGAACTTGAAGTTCAAAAGGCAAGTGGGGGGAAAGAAATATTCTGTAAACGAATAATTTCTAGTTCTATGAAAATCAATCAAATGATTTCTAAGGTTTTATATTAGATCTATGATATAACTAATATATAATATAATATATATATATATATATATATTATATAATATATATATATATATATATATATATATATATATATATATATTACATATATATATATATATATATATATATATATATATATATTATAGTATAATTATATATATATAGGGAGGGTTAATGTAAGAAATCATGCCTTAAATTTTGTAAAAAGTAAGAACCAATTAGACCATTGGGATCTTTTTAAATTTGTTTAGAATGAGATTAAACATAAATGAGTACATTATTGTTATTAATAGTTCAAGGGTATTTTGGAGAATTTCAAGATAACATTTTTTGAATAAATTTTTGGTGCATTTCATCCATTTTTACTTTTTGATAGTCAAAGCTTCCTTTTTTAGTTTTTTTTTATGCTGATTCACGAACATTTTTTTTCCATCATTTTTCATTTTGACAGGTCTACCCAAAAACCAATACCAAGAATATAAAATTCATACACACGATACAACGATAAAACTGATACATTAATTGTTCATTTACCGTGTACATTAACTGATACAACCGAACCCGTACACAACCCGTAACACGACTGATACAACTGCTACAAAATCAAATCAACAACTTACAACTACAAACCGTAACACAACTGATACAACCTATAACCGAACCCGTACACAACCACCGATTGTATCACCTGCTCCAAAAAGTATAAAACCAAAACCGTACACAACCACAAGAATGTATACCTGCTTACAACCAAACCCGTACACAAAGTTTTTATCAACCTACTACAAACTAAAATCTACAACCGAACCCATACACAACCACGAGATGTATCACCTTCCTACAACCGAACCCGTAACACCACAAGATGTATCACCCTTGCTACAACCCAACCCGTACACATCCACAAGAATGTATCACCTGCTACACACGAACCCGTAATTACGACCTACACTGAACTCGACAACACCTACAAACTGAACCCATACACAACACAACTTTTTCCGCGCTGGTGTTAATAAAACCGAACACAAACCAAAACACCTCGGACCATAAAACCTGATTCGGACTTTATATACCCTGTTACAACCAAATATCCAACGGACCACAACAACAAAAATCCATTGATTACATAGTAATTAATAACGATTCAAATAAAATATCAACAACCACTAACAATATAATCGAATTGTTGTCATCAACACAACCAAGCCTCAAACTACAAGAAATATCAAGAACTCATAATCAGCCAACAAGAAATACCAACGATACACACAAAAATCAACCCATATGTATCAATGGTATCTCGACAAACCCATATACCAGTTGCGATTTGGGTTGCCAAACCAGTTTCCGACGGCGGAGATCGAATACCAGATTGAAGATGACGGCGATTAGGGGTTTTGATGGTGTCGACAAGAAGATCAGAATAACGGATCGTATACCATATTGAAGATCAGGAATCAGCGGCCACGTCTAGGGTTTCACCAAAAAACGAAGGTCGCATATATGAGATGAGGTAACGAGGTTATAGTTGTGTTTTTTTTGGCTTTTGTGGTGTTCGGATCTTCGTTTGCTTGGATCTTTGTTATAACTGGTGGTTTTTGTTTTGAGTTGTGGCTATGGTGTTGGCCATGTGACAAAGAAAAGAGATGGTGTGACAACAGATTCAAGAAAAAAAATACGGTTTGAGTGTGGAGATGGGAGGGAGGAGATGCGGAGATGAGAGGGATGAAAGAGATGTGGCGGATTTAATTTGAGAGAGAGAATAAAAATAAGGTTTGAGGAGTTATGAGGATTCATGTGCAATCAAAATACCTATAATACCCTTTTGGTTATACATTTAATTTTCAATTTTTTAATACTCAAATTCCACTTGTCAGCATTTGATTTTCATGAATGGGTCTTTTATATATATATATATATATATATATATATATATATATATATATATATATATATATATATATATATATATATATATATATATATATATATATATATATATATATATATAATATATATATATATATATATATATATATATACATATATATATATATATATATACATATATATATATATATATACATACATATATATACATACATATATATATATATATATATATATATATATATATATATATATATATATACATATATATATATATATATATATATATATATATATATATATATATAT
>LBNU01038797.1:60510-75627 GCA_014162995.1 Artemisia annua
TAATTAATTAAATACCCCTTTGATCATGAGATGTATTAAGCACTTGTTTATTCATACCTTAAGTGATTAAGTTGGATATAATGATATAAACTAGCTTAATAATTGTTTACGTAGTAATCTTACGTTTAATGATTTTCCATTTTGTGATCATCAAAACGTAGAGATATCGAAAAATATAAATAACGTTTTTACGCATTATTTATGTCAACATATCATATAAAAGATACATTTTTGATCGTGAAACAAAATAAAACATTAAAGTCAAATACATTTATTCATAACTTATCCACAGAGGTGTAGATTGGCGGGAACACCCTAACCCCGGGTGTCTTTTGGCACCAGCAATTGTCCACCCCACAAGGAATAGCTCCGGGCAACTCTCCTGGCCTAGTGGGGCACCAACTGGAGTGAGCCGAGACTCTCGGACTCTTGAGCTCTTATCCACAAAGTCTCTCCAGTGAGCCCATAGCTCTTGAGCTCTTATTCATAACTTATAGTTCATTGAAAACAAAACTTTCATTATGCACCCTTTATTGGTCATTGTAAAGTTTAAATCAATGATACCCTCACTTATATCGTGACCCGTGAAGCTGGGCGATTAATTATTGAGCCTTTGATAGCTTCATAATCTTTTCAAGAAAATCTTTATTTATTCACTCATTGCCAGCATTAAACTTCAACCAATCCATAAACGACACGTTGACAAAGAAAATGACAGAAAAACTGACACGTTGACATATCAAAAGGTATGTCAAAACAGGACATGTGATTAAAATATAACATGACACTTTGTATAAATGAAAAAAAAAATGACAGAAAAAATCAACCTATCATAACATCATACCATAAGACAATGAGAGTTAATGTTGAGAGTTGTATGAGTGAGATAAAAAAATAAATCATTTTTTGTGAGACCTTTATTTTGTTAAAAATATAATTTTTCCTTGACAATAAAACTAACTTGACCTCTCATGTTTATTTTTGAACATGAAAAAATCCCAATACTTATAAAAAATATAATTGTTCATACTTTGAACCAATTTACTTATGAATGAAGATAGTTGAAATAGAGTCTTGCCTTTTCTATACTTGACCATAATTTTTTTAATTTTTATGATTATGTATCTTTGGCACAAGTTTGAAAAGCTTAAAGTGCAAACATTAAAAGGTCAAGTAGTCCTAGTGACAAAATAAGGACATTTTAATATGGAGATAAGGATATGTATGTCATAAGGTTGCAAGCACAAACCAAACACCTCTAAACGCATTAGCAAGACAATCCAAACGTGCCAACGGTTTTAACGTACACTAAAAATTTGCACATATTATAGAAAGGATGAGAACATCATATGAGAAAAATCAACAGTAAAGCTTTGTTTATTAACTAATCACAAATACATAAGAATCAAATCTAGTTTCCAAAGACATATTCTTTGGTAAATTTAGAACTTTCAAAACACTACAACTGTAGGCGTAAGATTATCAAGACATATCCATTGATACTTGATTTTATTTGTTGGCAACAAAACATAATACATCTTGAACTTATAAAAGATAATGCCTCTTATATCTTGTGTATTATCTTGAACTTATAAAAGATAATGCCTCTTATATCGATTGGATTATCATTAGAACACTAAAATATAATGCCTCTTATATCGATTGGATTATCATTAGAACACTCCATATCAGCATTCCTCCACTGATATTTGGTTGACTTTGTCGGGGTCCTTAAATTTGTGATTCATAACCTGCAAATGCAAATACATAAAAAAATATATCCAACATATATACTTGATAAACAATCGTCAATTAACTGAAAAGACAACCAAACAATGTAAGTAAAAAAAACGAAGTCCTGGTGTAGTCTTCCAAACACCAACTAAACAGAAGGTGCAATACTCTTAAGGACCAACCACATATATACACTTAAAAAATTTCCAATCACCCACTAAACAGCATGTTAATAGAATCCAAGACACCTGCGTTATTGTAATTATAAAATCAACCACTGCCGAAACAAAGTCTACCTCTTGACCATTTGTTGTCCATGATTCTAAATAATCACATAAATAAATAATGGAGCTTGAAACTTCACCTTTGTATTTGCTCGAGTTTATTGTATAATACTATAAATAATGTCATTATCATTGAAAAATAAGTGACAGAGGAAAGTGATACTAACTAATGGTGAAGTAAATGCAGCTACCATGTGCTTCTAGTAAGGAGTTGCTACCAAGTCTATTCGCTCCATGTAATCCAGTGCATGCTACCTCGCCCATACAATCAAGTTAATCAAATATGAGATGTTGATAATGGGTTAGTGTATGCTAATGTATGACAATGGATGCTGGTAATGAAAGTATTTAAAGGTTTCATAATCGAGGAGTGTACTTATATGTACTAAAATTGCAATCCCGATATCCCTTGTATCCGTGATTTATACAGTGAGACTGACAGGCGCATTTCATAGGTGTTAGAATTTTAAGATCATACACTTCTTATTATTTATTTATCATATGTAAAACATTTGTATTATCTAGTTTTTAGGTTTATAGCAGGCCTGTAAATGGGGTACTCGAATAAGGGTCTGGGCCAAAGGCCAACAGACGAAAACAATTATAAGTTAGTTAGGTTTGTTAGTTATCTTTGGCAGTTATGTTTGTTAAAGAGTCATGATGGTTCACCATGAAACATCACACCTTTTCATCATACCTGTTCGAAGTATATATATAGGATCTTATGTAATTCATTTGTAACAATTCCAGTAAATACATTACTTATATATTGTGTCAAATACGTTTTATCTTGTTTATATTTTGCTGCATAATCCATTCGAATAAACACTAAACTTTTCTGTCAAAACCAAAACATGGTTAACACAAACTCTTTCTTGGAGAACCAGTGGTTGAATCACAAACATGAGGAAGACCCATATAATAAGTGGCATCAGAGCGAAATTCTTGGGAAACCTCTAAGAAAGAAGATGCAGCAAGGATTCTTACAACAACAATTGAAAAGGGAGAACGAAAAGCAACTGGGCAAGTGCATTAGGCAAATTACACACGAGTGCAAAGATATGTTAAAGAAGAAACTCAAAGAAATAGAATCATACAATTCCACTCTTACCCAAAACAAATACAGGAAACATAAATGTTTCAAGTGTAGACAAAAGGGACATATCTCAAAGACATGTCCAATGAACCTTGATGATAAACCAGAAACTTCGAACCAAAATCCAAACCCAACACAGAACGATACAATTGAAACCCTCAAAACGCCAAAACCAACTGTTGATTTGAAGTACCGCGAGTTTATCCACTTCTCAACACGTTGCATGCTAAAAGGGACGGATCAAGGACATTGGGACGACATCTGGTACATCAGTAACCACATAGATAAGCACTTATGTTCCAATCTTAGTTCTTTTCGCAACATAAAAGAAGATTTCGTTGTTACTAAGTTAAAAGATCAAATGAAATTTTTATTTACTTATGGAATTGGGGAAGTCATCATAAAAGATGATAGTCAAGGATTGTTAATACCAGGAGTTTTCTATGCTCCTGAAGTTACCCTTAATATCCTCTCAATCGAATTACTTGAAAAACAAGGGTTCGAAATAGTCTATGAAGGAAACAGATGTAGGCTTGTGTATATGTTCAATAATTTTGAGGATCACATCTTTAATGAGGATAATTTAAGAAAAAGGCACAACGAATATCTAGAAAACTATTTTGAATCGTTGGCAAAAACTGATAGTATGGAAGAAGATTTGATTAAGATAAAGGGAAACATTTACTCAACAAAAGTTAACACTTTTAATGAATTCGTGGCTTTCCTGAATCTGATCAAGTTTGATGAAATTGTTAGTCAAGAATGGGATTATTTTAGATACAAGTTCGACAAGGTTGTTAAATGGTTTTACAATTACTACTTAGATAAATCTCTTCCTGGTCCTATTCCTCCCGTTATCAATGGTGTACAAATACATCTTTTCGATCTTTATAAATTAATAAAAGGGCTTGGGGGTATCTAAGTGTATATTTTGGTCAAGAGTTTGGAACGATCGGTGAACTTATTGGGCTGTCAAAACAAAATGGTGAGGAATTAAAGAAGTGCTATATCAAATAGTTGGATGTTTTCACATCCTACTACAAAACTGCTAGGGTGCCTAAATTTCCTACTAAAAAAGTAGAAGAGGACAGATTTTATAGTCCTATGTCTCATCAAGTTAAAGAGACCTTTGCACCCACAAGTATTTCAGCAAATCAAAGAGGAAAAGAGAGAATTGAGCACTTTGGAATCAAGTTAGAAGATATTGAAGAAGGAAAAGATAGCCAACAAAGCATTGCCAAATCGAATCAACCACAACATCAGGAAACTCAGCAACAAGTCGCAAAAGGAAGAGCAATTTCAGTCAAGTCAGAAACAAACAGCAACACAAGTGATGACTTTACAATCATCACTTGATACCAAAGAAAAATCAAGATGCTGTTGTCGAAGCTTATGATCTTAGGAGGGAGATTGTTAGAATTTTAAGATCATACACTTCTTATTATTTATTTATCATATGTAAAATATTTGTATTATCTAGTTTTTAGGTTTATAGCAGGCCTGTAAATGGGCTGCTTGAATAAGGGTCTGGGCCAAAGGCCAACAAACGAAAACAGTTATAAATTAGTTAGGTTTGTTAGTTATCTTTGGCAGTTATGTTTGTTAAAGAGTCATGATGGTTCACCATGAAACATCACACCTTTTCATCATACCTGTTCGAAGTAAATATATAGGATCTTATGTAATTCATTTGTAATCAATTCCAGTAAATACATTACTTATATATTGTGTCAAATACGTTTTATCTTGTTTATATTTTGCTGCATAATCCATTCGAATAAACACTAAACTTTTCTGTCAAAACCAAAACATGGTTAACACAAACTCTTTCTTGGAGAACCAGTGGTCGAATCACAAACATGAGGAAGACCCATATAATAATAGGCATATATCCAGTGACCTCTTAAGTGCCAAATAAAATGATTCATCGAGGCATATTAACTATATATATGTGGAAAAATTGACAACGTTGGGTAATTAGTAGAATGGATTTGGGTAAATTCATTCTTTAAGCTGTTTCCCTGTTATCAATAACAATAAACCAAATTGACCCATTTTCACATTAACATATTGTAAAACCCCTCTAAATAGAAGCAGCCCTGCTTCAAACTTTGGCTTTTAAGGTAAAACAGACCAACTATAAAAAAGTAACCTGTAGCAAAGTTAGAGTAACAGATTAGTCGCATGTACTATTCTGTGATGAGAATGACCACCTTCTCTTGCTAGATGAAGATTTCCGGCTTCTCCATGATCAAATGATGCACCCATCGCTATTATTTCCCTTATTCTCTCAGGTCCTTATGTACACACCACCTGCACATATTCATAATTTTTTTTAATCAACATTAATTATAATGTCATATAAACAAATTGTTTATGAATATATGGTTTCCCGAACAGTCTCATCATCACATAAATAAGCTCTCGCTACAATTGTATTTTGCATATGACTCTCTACATAGTCCGAAGGGCATAACACAGCACTACCACCACCTTGTGCATAATTAGTATTGCTTTCATGAGGCTCAGGCTTTGTAATTATAGTAACATTTCCATGTTTGGCAACTTTAAGAGCATATCGAAGACCAGCAACTCCACTACCTATAACGGCAAAATCATAATACTTTGTGGAATTGTCTCTAATGCACAATGTTATGATTGTTTGGAATAGTCTTCGAGTTTCACAATCTGGATAACGATATCTCTTGATTTGCAAGCTGGTAGACACACCACGTGACCTATAAACATAAAAATTAAGACATAGAAATAAACTACATAAGCTTCGAAAACTTGAAGGAAATGTTTGGAACAGGGAACTTACAATAATACAACGCCGTATTCTTTGAAGACTGAGTGGGAAAAAATTCCATAGAAGAAAAAAGTTAGGCAAAACAATCCAAACCATTCAAAATCACTGCAACAAAAGTGTAACAAAAAAAAGAAACAATCAGTTTACATTCAAAATCATAAACTGCATAAAAAATCGAAATAAACATACTTGTGAATGAATTCTATCAATATTATTCATCACTCAACTGTTCAAGATGTTGACTATAGTAGCATGTCAAACAAATACATGTTATCATGGTGCTATTGCTTCTTATTACTCTTATTAAGCAACATAAATTATGGCATGACAGATTTTCAACACATTCCGATTAAAAATGAATAAATAAATAAATAATGTTAGCCACTAATAGAACTACTACTAAAAATTGACTCTAAAACGCAATAAAAAGGGGGTGTTTTGATTAACTTATCATTAACAGCTAATGTTATTTCTGAATTACTACCCAATCAGAATATAAATGAGGTCGTAGAGCTTAACGGTGTCTGGATCAGCCTATTTAAAATAGCTTAAGCTATTTTAAAAGCCATAAAACTTTTTTCTATGTTACGAAGACAATAATCGTTTCTATATAATATTTTTTACCTATGTCGCGACTTAATTGAGTACATAAAAAATGCAGCTTGTTCTTACACCAGAACTATGCCATTGTGGTGATTTATTTGAGCACATAAAAAGTTGCAACAATAAGAGAAGGGCCTAGGCAAGTTATGTTATTAAGTTCTGAATTAGAAAGACAAACATCATTCAAGATCTTATGCAACTCGCCCCTCACCTCAGTAACTCAATCCCTTTCATTGCTATCAACCACAAATATAACCACCACAAGGGGCGAAGCTTCATATGAATAGAAATCATTCAAATCCATAATTATTTCTTTCAATGTAATAGTAACAAATATGATGATAATTATGATGATATATATTGAAATCACCTAATTTTGAAGATTCGTTTGATCTTATCACGTTGTATCCAATCGGTTTGGTTGATTTTCGATCTTCAATTTCTTCGATTCGAATTGGTCTCTTCAAGTTTAGATTTAGGGTTTTGGGAAGAACTGATTTAATGATGAGATTGATATGGAGGTTTTATTTTTTTTCCAAAATAACCAAATCTCCATAGTTTGATTCAGATTGTTATGGGTTGTTTTTTGATTTTAGAATGGAATAGATATGATTCTTTGATTTGATCTCCGATTGTGTAGGTTTTCTTGATTTAAGGGGATTCTGTTATGAAATTTGTTCAGCCGAATTGTGTTATATTTTTGAAACTTTCTAATAGTAGATGTATTCCACGTGTCGTTGTTTCAGGATTTTGGGATGAATTTATGCCTTTAAAAATAGCAATCACACTTGTGTTTTATATATATATATATATATATATATATATATATATATATATATATATATATATATATATATATATATATATATATATATATATATATATATATATATATATATATATATATATATTGTTTAAGGATGTGTGTATTAATAGCGTGCCTTAACTAACTCATTTGAACGCATTTGACCTTGCACCTTTTGTCTCTTTTCCTCATCCCATGATCCTTTTTCATGTCGTGGGAGTGCAGCAGTGGAGTAGACTAATGATGTTTCTGTGAATATAATTTTATTAAGTTAGAAATATTATAGTTTTTAATATTCAGTGTAGTGACTCTCAATGTAGTTGTTGTTTAACATATTGTCAATATTTTGTATATGCTTTGAAGGGTATGAGATGTTAAAAAAATAGAGTAGTTTGGTGTGCTGGAAAGTTAATGAGTCACAGTTTGTGAATTTGTGGGTGGGATGGTTTGTAGCTGTTGTAAACAGTAGAAAGGTAAAAAAATTTGTCTTCATGTTTGAGGTTTGGTGGATAGTATTTTGCCTAGGAAATGTAACACAAATAGATACTGTTTAAGTTTGGTTAATTTTACTGTGGTTAGTTAGGTGCTTTGTGTATATAAGTAGTGTGTATGTGTCTTGTTTTTGAAATCATGTTCAATAAGTTCTGGTTAAAAATTTGTGTGAAAAAAAATGGTGTCTATTCCAAATTTTTAACAACTAAAAGAGATGTGCGGGTCCGATGAAATCAAAGATTGTTTCAAATTTTTGTTTATGCAAGAACATACTGAAAACGAAGGTTTCGTTAGAAAAGTTACTGAATGGTGTGATGGTGTGCGTGGTAAGATTAGAAAGTTTTCCGATTTAATTGAAGAAGGGCACAGTTTTAGCCACTTTGATGTATCAGCGTCTGATGGAATGGAATGTCTGGTGCAAGCGCAAGCCACGAATGGGGAAATTCTTTAGGCTTTAGTGCATCTTTTGGATGTTGTTTGTGCAGCAAAGGTTGAGAAGCAACGTCATGTCATGGTGATGGAAGTACACAAATAGTTTCGCATGTTGTGTTTATTGTTCTTTCTGTCTTTGTTGTTAAAAAGTAGTTAATCTACTTTGTTTGTGTGATGCTATGTTGTAATATTATGTTGTTGAATATCATGTCGTGTCTAATAGTTTGAGTTGTCGTTGTAAGATATTCTGGTCATGAATAAAAATTTGAGATCTTTGTGTGTGTTAGTGAAGCTATCTTAATAGTTTAACATATGTTGTGTAAAAAAAAGGATACACAAATGTAGATATGTGTTCTAGATATAACATAGGATAAGATTAGCCGGTTTAACAAAGTGAAACCTGCAGAGTACGTAAGTTGCAGGTGTAGGTTTACATACTTCGTTTTATTCTACTTGCATATTTACATTAGGTAGTGTACCAAGGTTGCGTTGTTATAACGCTTACATAATTACATCGGTAGCTATATGTTTTTCCCTGCCTTGTTGCCAAAAGTTGAGTACTTTTTTAACATTAAACTGACCATGTTGTTAAGTTTCATCCACAGACTTGTTTGACTGATTAAGCCTTCTTTTTTTTGTCTCGGTTTGTTCTTCTGCAAAGAGTGCGCGTCTTGTTGATTTGTGAGTCACATCTGTTCCCATTGGTGTGTCTGTTTTCGATCTTGTCTGCATTCCAGTATATGTTGGTGGTGTTGTTGTCATTTCTGCAGCTGTTAAACAATGGACATATACATATATATATATATATATATATATATATATATATATANGACTATTCTATAATTAGAAAGGCTTAAAACTCAGATTTTTTTTCTTGCTTATTATGGAAAGATTTCAAAATTAATTAGTTAGGAAGCAAGTTGGTTAGGAAGTTTGTTAGGAAGCCGTAAAATTATTTGGCTTAACCATCTATAATATCTCTACTTATAAAGCATGAAGACAACTAAACCTGTAACCAAATAACGCAAAATATAATCACACGGTACCCGCCGCCGCATTGCGCAGGTACCGTTCTAGTAATAATAATAAGGTCAGGCTTATTCAATTGAGCTAATATACCTCTTTAATGCATTTGGGACTATTCTATAATTAGAAAGGCTTAAAATTCAGACATTTTTCTGGAAAGATTTCAAAATTAATTTGTTAGGAAGCAAGTTGGTTAGGAAGTTTGTTAGGAAGCGGTTGTTTGTTCAAACTAAAATTATTTGCCTTAACAATCTCTAATATCTCTACTTATAAAGCATAAAGACAACTAAATGTGTAACCGAATAACCAAACTATAGTCATAGGTACCCGCCGCCGCATTGCGCGGGTACCGTTCTAGTATATATATAAAGAATAAATAAAATAAAAATAATGTATGTACGGTGGTAATACGTATAGTAATTAAAAATTAGATTATACTTTAGATACAGTACCCGCTGGATGTTCAACAATTTCGGTGTCTTTTTCCAGTGTTTCTGTTGTTTTAGAAGGTTCCATTGTTGGTGTATATTCGATTGCATTATCTTTTTCCAATGTTGCTGCTACATTTATAATGAGTTACCAAAAATTTTTAAATTTTTTTATACAATTTAATATTAGGATTCATGTCGTAATAATGTTAATGATAATATGTCTGTTTTTTTTTTTTTTGCCTGAAGATGTGCCCTCAATCTGTTTGACGGGTTGTGGATCATCAAATATGTCGTTAGCAACAAAGTCGACTGCTCCTTGTTTGTAAGTAGTATTGAAATAAAACTGGAATGTGTGTTGTTTTCCCACTATTTTGTCTATTGTTTCTGGAAATGTGCGTGGGTCTAGATTTTGAATTGATTTGACCAAAGTCGGGCAGTCAATTCCGACAATTTCATCTGCTTTAGGTGTGAAGAAAGTAAATTGTGCTGTCTCGGTTGTGTCTGTCACAATTGTTTTGAAATTGTGCCTGTATATAAAAATAGTTAGATAATAATTTTGATGAAAAATGTTCTTTTGTATTATGTATGATGTTACCTGTAACTTGTTTCTGACAGAATTCCATGTTCTCTGCAGTCGTATACTCCGTTGTTGATGCGTGCTTTGATACTGCACTTGTTGCACGAAACATAATACAAGTCTCTGTCTTTGTTCACACTGATTATTGTTCTTTCGCAGGTAAAACGCACTCCCTTTTTTTTATAACATAAAAGAAGGATAAATGAGTAATTATTTATAGTATGTTACTTTATATGGGTAGCTGGAGTAGCTTATTGTTTTGTGTAAACCATAAGATTTTGAGTAGATTACCTGGTAAGGCTCTAGATTTTGGCGAAGTAGCACATTTATAGGAAACCGATTCCTATATTTTTCTTGTTCTCTGTTTTCAAAACGGTATCTGACAACATCAAGTAGTGGTTCTTGGTTGTATAGTTCTATGTACCTGTTACATAGTTATTTTTTATATGAATTTGTATTTGTAAATGCAAATGATAAAATTGAATTTATAAATGTATGGTATCTTACTGTGCTCGGTATTGTTCAAGCTGTGGAATCTTAGGGTTTATGTAGTAGTACCTTGCTGGTGTTGAAGAAAGTTGTAAATCTGCAATTTTAAATTTGTTAGCATACAATATGTGAAAGTTTTAGTCTTACAGACCGTATACTTTTAGATCTAGTTGTGTAAACATACCTCTGTTTTTATACCTTGAAACTCGGCATGAGCTCGCAATTATGACCGGTTTTTCAAGCTCGTCGATTTCTTTTTTTTTTTTGAAATTTTTTGCAAGATCATCCCAGAGAGTGAGTTCCACATAGTTGCGGCTGTTAACATAAGAAATGTTACTGTATGTTACTCGGATATCCTATGTTGCTTACTATAATATTTTTTGATTCAAATGTAGGTAATCACTTGAGATTCTCGATCCCAACTCTCCGGATGATAGACTGATTGCTGTTTGGGTTGCCGACTTTGTCTGTCTCACTTGATTGGATATAGCATCCAATGTAATCTGCAAGTGTGAAGGTACATGCTTTAAATTATCTGAATTGTGTTATTATAAGAGTTAGGTGTATTGCAATAATAATAAATGTCACCTGTAAGGACTGGATACGGTTTTTCACTTTGGGTTGTTGTTCGACGATTTTGTTAGGTAGTTGATTGTAAGCAACAAAATAGAAATAGTGGTCTGGAAAAGTTTCAACTGGTATGCTGTCGAGTTTAGTGAGTGTAGTAAATGATAGTGATGTAGGGTTTTCAAGTGTCTGTTGCCAATTGTCTGTGGTAGTAATCTGAGATACGGTATGCATTTCCGGGTATCAATATGGGTTTAAAATGGTCAATGTC
Source organism: Artemisia annua (assembly GCA_014162995.1). Lineage (NCBI taxonomy): Eukaryota > Viridiplantae > Streptophyta > Magnoliopsida > Asterales > Asteraceae > Artemisia > Artemisia annua. The sequence continues at coordinate 72,127 of LBNU01038797.1, forward strand.
AGCAGCCTCCATATTTGCTTGAATTGCATCACCCTATGTATATTAAATAAGTAAAGAAAAACAGATATATAAAATAAATGTTGTCTTTTAGTTTTTTCGTTTTACCTGTCTGTCTAATAGAATTGCTCTGTATCCCTTGTCTATTGTTTTTGGTGGATCTCGGGCTGTCCATGATCGATAGACCTTCACTTCGATTATTTTATCCGTCATTCCTGGTCTGAGATCTTGAATGTTTGTCAGTGTCATCCTGAAACAAAACATAATTAAATGGTTAGTTTCATATCATATGATATAAAAAAAGAAGATGCAAACTAAGTTATGGCAACAAAAAAATAAACTTTAAAGTTGAAGCACACATTTTTATGCACACATTAATTCAATTTTAACATATTGTAAAACAACATGTGTGTCTGAAATTGGTTTTAAGAAATCTTTATAAACAACATTTTTGGTTTGGGTATCCTGTTTTTTGATTAGAATTTTTAGACCGTGCGGTGTAACGGATCTTGATAGCGTCACATAAAGCTGCCCATCACCAAATATTGGTTCAGGGAGGTAGATTCCTATTTTTTTCAAAGACTTCCCTTGGCTCTTGTTAATTGTCATCGCATAACATAATTTAATTGGAAATTGTTTCCTTTTGAAAACAAACGGGTAGTTAGGATCTTTGATTGTTAAGGGAATTCTTGGAATGAATATTTTTTTCGCCCACTTTTGTGCCCGTTATGATTTCTGCTTCAATTAGTTTTGACAGTATTTGAGTTACTATCATTCGTGTCCCGTAGCAAAGGCCACTCCCAAGGTTGACATTTCTGAGTAACATAATCGGGGTTCCAATTTTAAGTGTAAGATCTTGTGGTGGTAGACCTGGAAATTTTAGTGTGTTTAGGTATTCCGGAGGGTATAGAAGTTCAGTTGCGGCCCCGTCTTTTCCAACTGGAATTGCTTCATCTGAACTTAAGTATGTTTTGCTTTCACCTTATATCAATGATAAAACTTCTTTGTTTATTGTGTCAGCAGTTTCATTTTTAGGACACACAATCGCCTTTTCTTGTAGGATCTTAGCAGATGGTGATTCCAGTGTATCTTTATCATATATAAAAGTGATAAGTTCTTTTAATCCTTTGTCATCATCTGGAATGAGGTACTCGTCTGGAATTGTGATCCAACTACTGTTTTCTGGATCTTGCTCATCACGCTCACCGATTCTGCCATCCCCTTCATCAACCAACCATGAGGAAAACTTTTCTGTTTTTAATTTTTCTTCGTCACTAAGTGTTGTCTGCAACAATCTCATATTTTTTTTGAGTTTGCAGACCTTGAAATGGCGCCAAAGGTATGATGCAGTTATTGATGAACCAATTATGTCTGCCTTTGTTCCTTTCTTTTTCACTGGTAACGTCTGCCTAAAATCACCACCCAACATTATGGATTTGCCACCAAATAAGGCATCTCCATTGTTTAGAACATCTCGTAGTGTCCTGTCTAACGCTTCAAAACAACGTCTATCATTCATCGGGGCTTCATCCCACACAATCAATTCAGTCTCTGCAAGTAGCTTTGACAAAAGAGTATTTTTTTTTTATATGGCACATCGACTCGTCTGTCAATTCAAGTGGCAATTTGAATCCTGAATGAGCCGTTCGACCTGATGGAAGTAACAAAGACGCGATGCCAGATGATGCTATAGCCAAAAAAATCTTTCCTTCTGACCGCAGTGTGTTGATAATCATCTTTCATAGAAACGTTTTCCCTGTTCCGCCATGACCGTACACAAAAATCAGCTGTTGTTTGCTTACTTTGGAGGAATTCACAATAAGTTCGTAAATTGTTTTTTGTTCTTCATTCAGCTTTTGAACGGCAACTACTAAGTTTGCTTTCAATTTGTAGAAACTAGAAGGGGGGGTTGAATAGTTTCACCGTTTCTTTTTAGTTGTTAAAACGTTTCGCCGTTTTTAGGTCCGGTTAATATTCTTTTGCAAACTTATTGAATTCTACTTGATATGTGATATCACTTTAACTACTAACATGCATAAGTAAACAAGTAAAGTAAAGAGCAATGTTGCAAAAAACGGCCTACTCGGCCTTGTAATCGCCGATTACAAGGTAAACGGCCCTGGAACTTGGAGAGATTTACAAGGAAATCGGCCGATTAATCGGCGATTACAAGGTTTAGGGCCGATTAATCAGCTAAAAAACGCTACTCGGCCCTCGACCGCCTCAGGACCAATTCACGATTTTTGCAACATTGGTAAAGAGTAAGGAAAGAACACAACCAAAGGGACGCGGCGATTTATAGTGGTTCGGCACGAAGCTCACTCTCCGTCCTACTCCACTCCCCGAGTACCACACTCGAGAGTTATCAATCACTATATCAACACACTCCTTCAGGCGGAGCAATCCGTACACATGCTTACACAAGGCTTAACGACACTAAGCATAATGTCGAGTTCTAATCGTAGCTAAAACCAATCTACTCTAAGACCCACATGGCCACACGAACAAGCACTCTTGTCCATCTTGAATCTTCACCCGATCCAAGCCTTCACATAGTTGACACACTTGGTTCTCTACCCGAACCAAGCCTTCACACTTTGACACACTTGGTTCTTCACCCGAACTAAGCCTTCACACTTTGACACACTTGGTTCTTCACCCGAACCAAGCCTTCACACACTAGACATACTTGGTTCTTCACCCGAACCAAGACTACACACATGACTCACTTGGATCATCACCCGATCCAAGTCTTTACATAATAACTCGACAAAATCCTATCCTACACACTAGGACATTATTCTCCTCACACCAATACATGAACTAATCTAGTTACAACACTTCTTGGATCTACATCACCATCCAAGTTCACACAAATATCCCCATCCTCAACTCACACACAAGTCGGAAAACAATGACATTATTTACAGAACCTATCACTGTAACACTTGTTACGTTTGTGTGTGGACACCTATAACATCTCGAGACTTCATTGATGTCGAGAGTTCTTCTCTTGCACTTGACGGAAGAGGAAATCACTTATAAACATATACCAGCATGTTATAGTGATCAAAGACTAAAGGGAAAATAAAAACATAAAGTTTTGTGTGTGAAAAACCTTATTTTCTGAAGTGTAACAGTTCAGTATTTATAGACGACATGACAGACCAGACGGTCCCGTAAATAGGCGACGGTCCTTTGTCACTAAGGGACCGTTGACCCCTTTAAGGGACCGTCCTGACAAAACGCTCCCATTTTTGTCCTGACGTGGTGAAAACTTATCTGGTGAAGTTTCAGCTATTCTGGGGGGAAAACTAGCTGTTATAAGTTTGAATTTGAATATATTTTCTTAATAAAACATTTCTTTAAAAACACAAAAAATACTTTTATGAAAATGTTTTGTCAAACTTAAAAATGTAAGTTTATAAGAAAATAAAAACTTCTTTGATCACCAAACTAATGACGGTATAAAGTTTGTTCATACCTGAAGTGACGTTGTAGAAG